>CAWUFW010003826.1:0-117500 GCA_963921515.1 Calotriton arnoldi
CGGGTGGGTGGAAATTTGTGGATCCACACAGATTCCAGAACTTTCCACCACAGAAATGTGGGGAAAATGTGATTTTTTTGACAATTGTTTATGTTTGCAAGGGATTCTGGGTAACAGAACCTGGTGGGAGGCAGTCAAGTCACCCCATCCTGGATTCCCCTGGGTGTCTAGTTTTCAAAAATGTATAGGTTTGCTAGGTTTCCCTAGGTGCCGGCAGAGCTAGGGTTCAAAAACTACACCTAGGCACTTTGCAAAAAAAGGGTACTTTTTCATTGTGAAAATGTGGTACGTCCACGTTGCATTTTGAGCCATTTCCTGTTGTGGGCACAAGGGCTACCCACACAAGTGAGGTACCATTTTTATCGGGAGACTTAGGGTAACACAGAATTGTAGAGCAACTGTTATTACCTATTGACTTTCGATGCATTTCTGCCTTCCAAATGAAAGACAATGTGTAAAAATAAGTCATTTTGAAAAATGACCTATAATTCTCATGCTAGTATGGGTACTCCCAATTTCGGAAATGTGCAAATATCTACTGTTTCTAAAATCTACATTTTGTTCCCATTTCAGAAATACATAGGTGTCTTTCATAACAATTTTTCCATGTATACATTTTCCCAAAATAATTGCTATATACCCGGTACTTAAAAAAAAATCATTGCAAGATGTTGCTCAATTATTGGCTCTGGGTTCGTCGGGTTCTTGGTGAACCTACAAGTCCTATATATCCCCACAACCAGAAAGGTCCAGCGGATATAACGGTATATTGCCTTCAAATAGCTGTCATAATTAGAAGAAGTTACAGGTGAAAACGTTGACACAAATGGCTGTTTTTTTCAACTAATTTTCAATTTTTCCTTTATTTAACTGTTAGTTTCTATAAGGAAAACTTTAAAGATCTACACAAATGACCCCTTGCTGAATTCAGAATTTTGTCTACTTTTCATAAATGTATGGCTTTCCAGGATCCATTATTGGTTTCATACCCATTTCTACCATTAACTGGAAGGAGGTTGAAAGCACAAAAAATAGCAAAAATAGGCTATGTCCCAGAAAAATGCCAAAACTGTGTAAAAAAGTTGGTTTTCTGATAAAAGTCTGCTTGTCCCTGAAAGCTGGGAAGATGGTGATTTCATCCCCACAACCCCTTTTTTGATGCCATTTGCAGGGAAAAATCTAGATGCTTATATCTGTAGCCCTTTTTTTGCCTTTTTCCAAAAAAACCAAAATTTAGCTGTATTTTGACTAATTTCTGGGTCCCCTCCAGAGGAATCCACAAACCCTGGGTACCTTTAGAATCCCCATGATGTTAGAAAAAAAGGACGCAAATTTGGCATGGATACCTTATGTGGTCAAAAAGTTACAGGGGCCTAAGCGCGCACTACCCCAAATAGCCAAAAAAAGGCTTAGCACAGGAGGGGAAAAGGCCTAGCAGCGAAGGGGTTAATAGGCCACAAATTTCTCAGACAATGCTCGGGAGTGTTTACAAAGACATTCACTTTCACATCAGGAAAGTAATTAAGAATTTAAAAAATAGATGAGAGGCTAGGATCCTGGTCAAAAAGCATAACGGCAAACTGAGGGCCCCTGTGATAAAATAGAGAGAGAGAAACAAGGGGAAATGACACAAGAAGGACAAAACAAAACTCAGATCTTCCTCGAAGGGTGAAAAAGCTTCATTATAAATTGGATTTTACATAAATGTAGTAGTTTTATAATGATTACATTCTGGCAAAATGTACTTGAACAGACTGTAGTATCTTGTGAGTTAATAGTGACGGAACCCTTTTGGGTCCTGATTGTCTCCCTAGAAACGTGAAGTAAGTGTTAGAGCGTAATGCATCGATTGCTGTTTCAGTATGGTGAGTTGCAGTTGCACGTACACGTACACGAATAAAGTCTCCCTGTGTGGCATAGTCATTGGCGAGTAACTGGGCTGGGAAGACACTGCAAAGACCATATTTCATGATTTCTACTTCTCTTACTATGCTGGATTTGTCCTACATGCCACAAATTCTCAAGTTTTTTTAGGCTTCAAAGAGAACTAACCAGTACTCTATTTTTTTAACACTAGCCTCAGATGTCTGCTTCTACCAAACTTAAGCATTATAAACCATTCTCGTTCACACTAATCAAGTACATGTAAAATATTTCTGACATGCTTTCAGTATCTAATCATGTAATAAACCTCTCACACTGTGCCAGTTAGTGATTTCCAAGGGCATCACTTTCACATGGGTAATACAAGAGTTAGAAAAATAAGCAAAGGCTCTGAATTAATGGGTTAACCCTAGCCACAATATATCACGTATTAGTATCCTTGCCATTGTAGTGTTCTGCTGAACACAGAACTTAACTACTGTTCCTTAGCGGCTTTATTGACACCCATCCATCACATGCATCACCAGGTAGGTGACACTGCTAATAACAGGGGCTGGGTGCACAAGTCTGGGGCAAGTTCCATGATGTAACCTGTGTCACTTTATTTACTAGCATATGCATTGAGGGTCGACAACACCATAACCATGACACTAAGGAGCCCATTACGATACGGCTCGGATGGCGAGCCGCATTGTAATGGGCCAGTTGGATTCCTTTCCGACCGCCTCATTTTGATGGAGGCGGTCGGAATGGAATCAGACCGGTCATTCCAGCTGGCTTCCGACTGGCTTGGAGAAGCCGTCTGCCAGTAGGAATGCGGTCTGCAATCTCAAGGGTGGCTCTTTTCGCCCTTGAGTTTATGATCATGGTTTCCGACATGGTTTCCATGCTGGTCTGTCTGAGATGGAAACCATGTTGTAAAGCGTGTTCGAGGGCCCCAGCAGGGCCCCTTTGGTGCACGGCCTCCCGTTTGAGGCCGAGAGGACCCCTTGAGGTGCCTACCACGGGGTGCAGGGATGAACTACACCTCCCATTTTAATATGGGAGCATGCATTACGGCTGGTTTACGGCCAGAATGCATGTTCCCATAGTAAAATATAGGAATGCGACAGAACAGTGTTCGGTCGCATCCTAATGGGGCGGTCGGGCTGACGACCGGGTGTCAGTCGGTCCCATGACTGAGTCAGTGTCGGGCAGAAGTGATAACACCCAACATTTTCATGAGCCCCTATATCTTTTTGGAGTTTGGTGGGTGGCCGTCAAAAACGATGTCCGCTGTTCACAATGCTTTTTGTAACTTCATAGGACCCATTGTGACAGCTGTTCCTCTGAAGGTACAGACAAGAGATCATTGCTGGGCTGGAGGTTAACTCTAAATCTGGTGTGCTGTAGTCCATCATAGTGGCGTATGTAATTTCTTCCACCACCCTGACTGACAGACTACCGCCTATCAATTTATACATTGGGCCCTTGAAGCTCAAAGATCTTTCACTAGTCCTGTTCTGACATTATGCGACATTTTAGATACATTTGTTCTGAAATGAAAGACACAGACATCAAATTAATAAAATGTAACCTTTTTAGACTGGATACAACCAATATTCTCTCTGCTCACTGACTAATACTTCATTCTAGGTGTAAACCCTGAACTTTGAAGAGCTTGTAATGTGCTCTTGCTTTAAGTATTGGAGCTTCTCTCTTCCTTGTTGTTTTGCAGAAGAGTTTAAAGTTGCTATGCACTGGTGTGTGTAGGCAGTATTTAGGACAGCCTATATTAAACTTTCACAAACTCTGAGATTGTTGGCAACTCTGACAATCCTACAGTTGCAAAGCAGGGTGAGAGAATGTAGTGCAGATAAGAACCACATAGAGTACCTGTAAGAAAATGAATTAATACTTTTGAGTAGGTAATGGGTCAGCAAAGTAATAAAGTCACAAACATTTTTGGTCCAAGCTAAGGTTTCAGTAATTTAAACCTAAACTAATCCCCTGGTAGATATAGCACAAAGCAAACACTGTCAAATTAGAGAAAATGTGTAAAGCATTCAAAAATACCAAAACACTTAAAAGTTTAAAACACAACACAATAATAATCCAACTCCAGTCTACAAAAATAGATTAAAATTGAATAAACAGATTGACTTCAAAACAATGAAAAACCAGTAATAGGAACCTGAAGTATTATTTTTTCACAAGAAAGTGTGTCAAGAATATTTCACTGTTCATGGGGGACCTGGAGCTAGGTTCAATTTGAGGCAAACCAAGATGGAATGCAGTCAGATACACCAAACAGGTTCATTCAGGTTGAAGATTTTACCTTAGGACTTAGAAATGGAAGTGGAGATCCTTGAGCGCAGCAATGTTGAAGGCTGTACCAGAAGAAGTTTTCTGGAAGCCAGATAGTTTTTAGGCAAATGTCTTGCTGAAGCTGTTGGTTTTGGAGGGGGTGGGAGATGTCCGAATTTTGTGTCAAGTAAGTACTTTTGTTAGGCGAGTCAAGATTTATACGTTTGGACTTAGCTCCTGGTTATGAGTTTTGTGGTGTGAGAGTGGGCCGCCACACCACGCCACTGCCCCCTCCCACACTGCTGGACAACCACCAGATTACGAGTTATCTTGTAGTCTGGCAGGCGTCCTTTGGCGTTCCCACGGTGGTGCCTATTAAAAAGGCCTCACAATGGGAAAGCCAAAGCCAGTTCCTGCACGGCATGGACTATAAAGTCCATGCCGTGCAGGAAAGGGGGTGCATGCAGAAAGTGCCCCCCTGCATGCATCCCATGGCCCTGGGGGAACAGGGGGCCTTGTAAAGCACCCTTTTTATGGGGGCTCACCGCCGTGAAAACGTTGGATGTTAGGAAATAGTAATATGCTTGTCGGTGCTGTAGAGGTACTTCCAGCTTTTTGTGGTCCTCAGGCCACCGATCCACCGCCAGGGATCGCGGATCTCTGGTGGTTGTGATGGTCCTATGGCGGTCTGACTGCCATTCATGTAATACGGTAGTCCAACCACTGGTGTGGCGGTTCCTGCACTGCCACCGTCGGTTTGACGGTCCATCTCACCACCAAACTCATAATCAGGCACCAAGTTCTCAGAGGTCAGTATCCTCCATCTGACAAGGCTAAAGGTTCTATCTGATGATGAGTTCCACCAGCCTGGATACCTTCTCATAGAGGACCAGCTGAAACAGATTTGCTGCTGCAGAGAAGCTCCTTGCACGAGAAACCTTTTTCTTCAACCCACTGAACCTGCACTCTTGTGGGATTGGCTCAGATGGTTGGTCTCAGTTCTCCTATGACTGGCAGTTCAAAACCATTCTATGTCCCAACTTTTCAGAGATTGCAGCAGAGGTCTAGTTAGACACACCCAAGTGTCCCACGACCTCAGGGACAGCACTTAGAAGTTTAGGCTCAGACTTACTAACATTTTTCATTGTGGTTGTGTCACTTTTTGGAGCAACCACAATTCAAAATGCTATTTGAGATTTAGAAAGGCACTCAAGGACCAATTTGTGTCACCTTGTGTGGCTCTGTAAAAACAAAAAGTGAATCATGTTGGTTACACTGTGTCGGGTTAGATGTTAAATGGGGGACCATGAGCATTGCCATACACCCAACCTTGTATTTTAATGCATTCATGATTTACTGAAGGTAGTAAACCTGATTTCATGTGAAAATCGTGCACCTACCTGAGAGAGCAGTAACAGGGAGAAATAGCTTAATTTTGCTTTGTTACTTCATCTTTGCGCTTTATTCTGCAGCTCACATATTCTATCAATCAATCAATCAATCAGGGATTTGTGATGCGTGCTACTCACATGCGAGGGTCTCAAGGTGCTGGGGGAGAAACGTGCAGCTACGTCTTACCCAAAGATCCAGGTCTTGAGGCTCTTCCTGAAGGCAAGCAGAATGGCGGAACGTCTGATGCTGAGCGGGAGTTCGTTATAGGTCTTTGCTGCAATGTAGGAGTAGGCTCTCCCACCCGTTCTGGCTCTGCGGATGCAAGGGGTTTCGGCAAGGGCGAGGTCTGCGGAGTGGAGGTTTCTCTTGGGTGCGTTGAAAGAGACTCTTTCGTTGAGGTACTGGGATCCGGTGTTATGGAGGGAATTGTAGGCGTGAGTGAGTAGCTTCAAGGTCACTCTCTTCTCGACGGAGAGCCAGTGGAGGTTTCGTATGTGCTGGGTGATGTGGCCTTGTCATGGGATGCAGAGGACGAGTCTGGCAGTGGTGTTCTGGATGGTCTGGAGTTTTTGGAGCAGGGTTTTGTTGATTCCGGCGTAGAGGGCGTTTCCATAGTCCAGTCTGCTAGTTATGAGTGCGTAGGTGGGTGACGGTCTTCCTGGATTTGGGGGATCCATTTGAAGGTCTTACGGAGGATGCGGAGGGTGTTGAAGCACGTGGGGGTGACGGCTTTGACCTGTCGGGTCATGGTGAGGGATGAGTCGAGTATGATGCTGAGGTTGTGGGCGTGTTCCGTAGGTGTGGGGGTTGTCGAGGGAAGTGGGCCACCAGGTATTGTCCCATGTGGAGGGGGTGGGTCCGAGGACGAGGACTTCTGTCTTCTCTGAGTTGAGCTTCAGGCAGCTGCTGCTCATCCAGGAAGCGACGTCTTTCATTCCTTCCTGGAAGCTTAGTCTAGTGGTGTCGGGTTCCTTTGTGAGGGAGAGGATGAGCTGGGGATCATCGGCATAGGATACTATGTTGAGTCCGTGCTGTCTGACGATGGCGGCGAGGGGGGCCATGTAGATGTTGAAAAGCGTGGGGCTGAGCGATGATACTTGGGGTACTCCACAGCTGATCTCTGTGGGTTTGGAGAGGAAGGGCGGGAATCTGAGTCTTTGGGTTCGGCCGGTGAGGAAAGAGCAGATCCAGTCGAGGGCGGTTACCTCTATGGCGGCTTCGTGGAGTCTGGTGGTGAGTGTGCGGTGGGAGACGGTGTTGAAAGCTGCGGAGAGGTCAAATAAGTCAAATAGGTCAAATAGGATGAGGGCCGCCATGTGGCCCTGGTCGAGGAGAGTACGGATGTCATGTGTCATCTGTGGCGGCTAGGAGGGCGGTCTCGGTGATGTGGTTGCTGCGGAATCCAGATTGGGAGGAGGAGTCGAGGATGGAGTTAGCTTTGATGAAGTTCGTGAGCTGGATGTTGACGATCTTCTCAGTTACTTTAGCTGCGTACTGGAGGAGAGAGATAGGTCTACAGTTTTTGAGCTCGATCGGGTCAGCGGAGGGTTTCTTGAGGAGGGGCTTGACTTCTGCGCGTTTCCAGTCATCGGGGAACATGCTTGTTTCAAAGGTGGAGTTGATGGTGTGGAACAGTTCGGGAGCTTGGTGGCGGCGGCTCTGTGGAAGATGTGCGGTGGGCAGGGGTCCGTGGGGGCTACTGAGTGAATGCTCTTCATGGTCGTGGCGGTGTCCTCTGTAGTGACTGGGGTCCAGGCTGAAATGGTAAGCTGGCTGGTGCTGCTGGAGGTAGGTGAGGTACGTTTCTGCACTGTTTTAATATTGCTTCAAAAATCTATAACTCCAGTTATACGTATGCTATTCTGTTCATTTTGTTGTCTAAATTAAGATAAAATTGCAATCAATTTGTATAAATTGGTGTCGGATTTCTCTCAAGTCGTGTAAATTAATTATTGTCCATGTTGGTACTCAAATCATTAACACATGTTCCTCTAGAAAAGCCTGATTGCTTTTTGACACTCTACTTACTAGGACTAAGCTAATGATGTATTACTGTGAATCCAAGGACCATCTTTGGGGTATGAGTATAGTATTACAAGGTAGGGCTCCCCAGCCATAATATATAATATTCCACTTTCCTACAGGTAGGCCTAAAGCCAAGTTTTGTACCATCAGTTTAGTGGATGGTACACTCAGTGCTACAGTCCAATAGTGGCATTTAAATTGCCGGCCTTGGGTACACTTTTTACCACATACTAGGGGCTTAGAAGTAAGATTAAATATGCCAAGTTAGAGTATACCAATTTCATCAATTTGAAAGGAGGAGCACAGGCACTTCACCAGTGGGAGGCAGGTGTAACGTATACAAAGTTCTATAGCCAGCAGTAACAGATATGGCAAGACTTTGGGTATATGTAATGCAAAAGATGTTCATTTTCTAAAGATACATCACCGATTTTATGTTTTACCACCATACTCAATTTTACTTGTAGAAAATATTCTGATTATTTATTTTGTTTTACCTGACTGTTTCATCTCAGAAAGTCCACTAAAATTGTTGGCCTTTTGAATTGTGACAGTTGTGACGTGTTTTTCCACCTTTTTGCAAACATCTACACCGCAATTACGTGCATTCTATATTAATACCAGTTTCAATTATTAATACCATGAATTGGTAGTTGATGTAGAATCCTACTTCTAAAATTGCACTTTATAATAGTCATTTAGATTTTTATGTTCCTCAAACCAATAAATGACGAATAATATGATTCTGATTGTTTATGAGAAGATGTTCTTTTTTGGAATTGTTTAATAATCTATATTGAAATGAAGCATAATCAAAATAAGCATGAAAATGAATGTCTTCATTGTATGTTTATCTCATAACTACAAATACCTCCATTTATTTTGCTATTATTTTTTAATTAAACAACAACAAACATTTATGCATATTATATTTTAGCCAATAAATATTTTTCTTAACAATTCTTTTATTCCAATCACATGTAATTCTATACAATAGTTGACATAAACATGCTAAATAATTTATCAATGCAATAAAGAAGACAATCTTTCAAAAATCTTTTTCAGAGCCTCTCTTTTTTAAATGTGTGCACTTCATCTAGTTTATCCTCATCGGAGTCTAGGAAGTATCCTCTCATCAGTACAAGCTCTCCTTCATACCTATTTACTTCTTCCAGTTTTTGGAGAATCGTTCAAATCTCTTACTTACTTTTACTTTTAGCTTTAAAGCTTACATGGAAAAGATACTTACCATTTAACATTTCCTACAAGAATTATAGTCCTGTGTTATTTGATTTTGAAAAAGTTATATTTCAGTATAGTACGTTTATAAGTTGGCTTTACTGTCAGGTGTAAAGTGTGTACACTTACTTAATATTTTCAAAAGTTTGATTCACAAATAATGTTTTACATTAGAATTTTCCAAAATGATAAGCTGCTTCCATTCTATTCTTTCCATGCAAACATTTTTATTTTATGTTATACGACAACACACAGATAAATGTACAACCATTTAAGATTGTAAATATTGCTCATCTTTTATTGTCTTTGCTCATTTGAAAATTTATCATTACCCTTGCTAGCTACATTTGTTAACATGTTAATGGTTGTAAGATTTTCACAATTTAAATATACAATAATAACAGTTTGCCTATTTTGGTTGTGCTTCAAAAATGCCTGGTTAATTCAACTTTCAATGTTTTACAGTCTTTCCCTGATGAGTAATACACTACATTGTTTGAGGTTTATGTGAGTACACTTTTAACTAGCCCATTTTAATTTCTATTTATTAATGCCACGATAGACATGTATGTATTAGTTAAAATTTTATTTTGGTAATAGGTAATGAATTATTGCAGTTTCCAGAATAATAACAGATTATGAGGTATGTGTTGTAAAGAGCAAGGCTTACTAATTCATGACAATTTATTTTTATGCAAATCTTCCCGATGCCCTCTGCAAGTGTACAACCTCATTTTCTTGCACCACATGCCCACATTTTCAATCTGACCACTTGATCACAGGAGAAGGCTAAACGTCAACCCATAGTTTTAGCCATTTTCATCAAAATACATGTTTTAAAAAAATAAAATATGAACTTTTTATACTGAGTAGACACACTCAAAGAAAATCTTGTTTTGTCTCAAAAGGAAACTCCATTTTTAATTTAAAAACATTTTTCAATTATAACCCCCATATGCCAGCTTGTGAGTCTCCTAATGCCAATAAATCTCATTGAAAGATTATGCTCCGCCTGACCAGGTTTTATTATCACATACCAGATTTACCTACCATAATGCTAAAGATGCCTACTTTATGCAAGAATGTCCACCGTTTTGTCAGGGACATAACTGCAAAATGGATGCCCACTATAATGCTAAGAACCTCCACAACATGTCAGTCATAGACATTATTATTCCAAGAGTAGCCAGAATGATGTGACATATGGCCCAAATATGCCATGATTACTAACAATGTGGCAATTAAAGCTGCCATTATACAATAATTAGTTCAAGGATGCCTGACTTAAGCAGTATTTAACCTTATTATGCCAGTGCAAACATAATAAGAAACAGTTATCATTAATCACAAACGGTCATAATTATGGCAGAGATGCGCTGTACAAACAATGTGGAAAAATATCCATACATTCTTATGAATACTGTACACAGACCAAGTTCTTTAATTTCGGCCCTTGCAGCATCAATTAGAACAATAGGAGACTCAAACCTTTTCCCATACCATAGACATTCAATACTAATTTCCATAGGCTTTGATAATCAGTTGGCTGTGGCTCTTGAACATTTTTGGGGATCAGCTTAAACAACACCCCTACTAACGTGTATGAATTATTAGATGTACATAGTCAACTATCATATTCCTTAATTTCCTGCAACGCATCATGTCTAAGGAGATTTTCTCAACAACCCACTGCAGTTTCCTTCTTATCAAACTGGTATATTTTATGCTTGCGTTAGACTTGTAGCACAAAATCTCAGGCCTTAAAGAGGTACCAGAACACCAACTTCCCAGCTACAAAGACATTTAAACATGGTCCCTCACCAGGTAGTTTTTCAATTTACATATCTACATTCTACTATTACATAATAACACACTTTTGAATTAACTTCAAAGCAGTTGTTTTGTATAAATGTTGGATATTAGGAAAAAGATCTCACATTTTATTAGTCGAATTGTCAATCTAACTATGCATGGAAGCGGCCACAACATTTTATTTCAATTTTTGTTTTTAGTAATATCGACAGATTGAAGACTTTATATCTGGGCGCAGCAGCAATTAGAGCATGGTATTTTAGTTTAAATGTATTTGAAAATAAAGGGATCATTTATAATGCTGACAATCGGGCTACTACTTATGATTAAATGGGGGATCCCCCAGTAAAAATTCTCAGACAAACAGAGGGCCCTGAAATTGTAGGTCTCTTTCACACCTTTCACATCTCTTTCCTTTAAATGGCCTCCCCTCATTTAATTGTTCACCACTGTAGGTGGACCACACAAGATTAGAGATTCAGTTCATGTTCACTATATTAATTCTGTTTTCAATTTAATGTGTTTCAGAGGAACGAGATTGACCACTTCCATATTCTTGCAAAATGTAATGTGAACCATGTGCGGTTCTATAGGGGCTGCCCCAGCTGTGAGGGTTGCATCCCCCTGCGTAGGTTGAGCAGGTATGGTTCATAATTGGCCCGCCCCTAAACCCAACGAGAGTCTCCTTTCTGTAAGGGCAATTTCTTTCTATAAAACCGAAGTTTCTCTGGCCAAAAGGTATCTAGAGTAGTCACAGTTACCTCCTCAGTTGCTGAAGGCTTTTCTTCCCCATTGTGGTTCAGCGGCAATGGTGTGTGACTTTAGTGGGAGGCCCAGCTCAACCTTCTCCGTGGTCCGGGCTGCGTTTGAGCGCCTCCTGGCGCAAACAGAGATCGTAGGCGGTTCCTCCCCAATGCTTGGTGGGGGACCTCCAAGCAGGTTTCGTTGTACTGGCAACAGCAATGGGGTCTAGATCATGTGAGGGAGCCAAGGGAGGTGGCCCAGCCCAGCCTCGTCCGGCCGCAGACGGGCCCGCCCTGCACACGTCCCACGCCGCGGGAGCCCTGAGCAGGTTAAGAAGCGCCTCTTGGCGTGCGAAAGCACGTTGGTGGCTCCGGCCACAGGGTAGGCCGGGGAATGGAGTCCCCGTGAGGCTCTAGGTGGCTGGCAGGAGGTGTTAGTAGTGATGGGCTCTGGGTAGCCAAAGCTGATGCCTGTGGATGTCTGCTTGCAGGCCAGTCTCTGCTTCTTGGACTGGCTTGGAGAAGGAAAGCCAGCGACCAATCACAGAGTGTGTGTGGTGCAGGAAGCTGCGAGCAGACACAGCTGCAATCAGAGTAGTGTGATTGGCACCCCGGTTCTCTGAGGCGCTCCCACTAGGAACAGGAGTCGCAGCGATTCAGCTAAGGGGACCGAGCAGCAGGACAAAAGCAGCCCGATCTCTCCTCAATCCTCCTCAGCCCTCCAGAGGTTCGCGGGAGGGGCTCCCATCAACAGGCTGGGAGGCACAGCTCCCCGGGCTCAGTCGCAATGCAGTGGGACAGGAGGGCGCTGTCAAGAGGACTGCGCCGCATCAGCAGCTCCGCCCACCAGCATAAGCTGCGAAGGCACTCTCACTCCTCAAAGGCGAAAGCAGCAAGTCCGAATCTTGCACCCTGCACCAGCCCGGCTTTATCCGCAACGGGAGGGGGAGCGTAGGCCGAGGCGAATTCTCCTACCTCCGCCGCGGCCGTTACAGCTCCCCGCCCGCGGCTCGATCAAAGGCGGCCCCACAATCTCGCAGCTGGCAGCAAGCTCCCGCCAGCTCGGTAGGCAGCAGCAAGCCCAGTCGCCTCGGTAATCTCCACCTCAGCCCCTCACTGTTGTCCAATGACTGAAAGGTGAAAGGGATCTGGAAGGTAGCGGCGAGATCAGTCCGCCAGATAGGCAGCAACACCACAATGGTCCGAGAAGATTGGCCCCAATAACACACGTTTGGCCAGAGGGATGCGCATTCCCAACACACCATAAAGTTAGATGCCACATGTAGTTAGGAACACTCAGCCAATCAGACCAACACCACACGCACACTGCACACAGTGATCATGTGCTCCTCATGCCATCTGGACACATTACCCACTGGCCGCATTGTGTCCACGCAAGGTCACAAGGTCGAGACCCACCTGCACTCCTCATCAGGTGAACAAATATACATCCCGTGACTAGTCCCGGGATTACTGTTCTAAAAGAATGTACAAATTGCTTTATGACAAGTTGTGAAATGTATGAAATAACGGCCAACACCAATGTACTTTGAGACAATCTTCAGACCCCTACTCTGCTGCTGCTCTCTCGCCTTCTGCATTTAATTAAATAAACTGTTCCTGTTTTGCCAAATGCCTCTTGTCTTTTATTTGTTATGGTAAATCCACATTCGAGCAACAAGGACTTGCAGCCCTTAGTGGGGAACCAACCATTACAACGCAGTCATTACAACGCACTACCTTTACAAAGCAGTCATTACATCGCAACATCCTTTACATCGCATGCCATTACAACGCAGCCATTACAACGCATGTCACTCCAACGCATGTCACTACAACGCATGTCCCTACAACGCATGCCATTACAACGCATACCATTACAACGCATAGTTTTTACCCCTACACTATCCAACATTTACCCTATTGTTGCACTCACTGGAGTGGGAATAGTAATTTTTACCCCTACACTATCCAACACTTACCCTACTGTTGCACTCACTGGAGTGGGAATAGTAATTTTTACCCCTACACTATCCAACACTTACCCTACTATTACCCGAAAAGTCTTATGCGTTGTAATGGTATGCATTGTAATGGAATGCTTTGTAAGTGTAGTTTCTAAAAATGCGTGTAGTGGCATGCGTTGTAAAAACATGCGTTGTAATGGATGTTGCGATGTAAAAACCGCATTGTAAAGGCATGCGTTGTAAAAGTTTGCGTTGTAACATAATATATACCTCTTAGTGTGCCAGCTCTTAATGTGCCGCTCAGTTAAGTAGCCTCCATTGCAGCTCTTAATGTGTCAGCTCTTAATGTGCTGCTCAGTTAAGTAGCCTTCCATTGCAGCCTGGTTTTGTTATGGTAAATCCACAGTCGAGCAACAAGGACCTGCTGCTCTTAGTGTGCCACTCAGTTAAGTAGCCCCTTAAAACATGCCCCAGGCCTTCCATTGCAGCTTGAAGTCAGTTTTATAACCCCTGGCTACCGTTAAACTCCCCTTTTATTGCATATAAGTCACCCCTAAATTAGGCCCTAGGTAGCCCACAGGGCAGGGTTCATTATAATTGCAAGGTTGGACATGTACTTTTACGTTTTACATGTCCTGGTAGTGAAAAACTAATAAATTCATTTTTCACTACTGTGAGGCATACCTCTTCTAAAGAATAGCATTGGGGTGCCTTATTACATTTAATAAATGCTAACTTTTGATTGGGAACAATTAGACTTTTCATGTTTTGTGTCTGAGAAATGTGTTAGACCTGTCAGCCTTTGGTTGGTCTCCCCCTAAGATTTGCCCTCTCGCTTCCCACTTTAGACTATACCTTTTTGTTGGACTTAGGACTCTGGGCACCTTACCACTGCTAATCGGTGCTAAGGTGCAGGTGCTCTCCCTAAAACATGGTGACATTGGCAAACCTGCTTCAGGCCTCTGCCATTGCAGTGAGGCCTACCCCTCCATAGGCTAGCAATAGGAATTCCCTTATATCCCTTTAAGTGATAACTCCTGCATAGGAAGGAGTAGATATATCATGTTTGGTATGGTTGGAATGGTCATGAGAAATCCCCCTGTTGGTGTTTTGGGTTTTGACCTTAGTGTTGCAGAAATGCCACCTTTGGAAAGTGGACATGTCTCTGTCCTTCCCTATGTCATGTCTCTTAGGTTTGTTCCATCATGTATATACCAATTGCATAGATTGTGTCCCATCCACTCGACATAACAGTCTTACATAGGTGACCTTGTACCCAGTAGCTTCCGTCTGTCTCTCCGACAACAGGCTCTTGGTACCATATCTTAATCCCTGTACCTGACGTACACAAAACATGTCCCAAGGCATGGTAGATTTATTCTGTACAAGGGTCACCACTTTTTTTCATTCATGGCCAACATCCAGCTACATATGCTCATGTTTGTTTAGAAAAGGATTAGCAGGAGATTAGCGAATGTTTTCAAAACATATCTATTCTAGAAAAACCCCAGAGTGACCACTTTAGTATAAATGATTCTCACTCCCCCTTACCAAGACAGAGGAGAAATTCCTTCCAGGCTGGACCGAGACTCTGCAGGCTGAGCCTTCGACAAGCAGAGATTCGACATCCCTTGCGGGGTGCCATACTCGACGCAGAGACGGGGTCCTTCATTCAGAACCATCAGGTGAGGGGTTAGCACTTCCCCGGGAATTCTTGGCTCCATTAGGCTACATTAGGTTCCATTAGAACATATCCTAGCACTTACACATACATGCTTCACCTACACCTCTAGGCTAGGCGCGGTTAGGTAGGCTACGCATCGTAGGAGTACGCCAATGCTATTGTTTTATGTAATATGCTTTTATTCATCTTATTAGCACTATGGTGGAAATGTATCTACTTTTTACAATATTGGTACTAGCGATTACATTTGTCTGCTCCTGTCTTTTGATTGTTTCAGCTAATATGTTTCATAGTAGACTGACGCTTGACCAATAAATAATTATTGAAACCATACCAATCGTCATTATATGTATTCTGAGAAAAGCAAGCACGAGTGACGGAGCGAAAGATACTGTATTGTTTCCACGATACCTGAGGAATCAGGGTTGTCATGTTCAGTGGTTTCCAGAAACTACCTACCACACCGTATAGTACAGGGGGGTGGTAGTGGCACTGTAGAGCTAGGAGGTCTAACGGCTAACTCATCCTGTGGGGGTGTCCAGAGTCTGTCTTCAAACCAAGCCCTCAGTTTAGGTCATCCAAAATGCACAGGTCTTGGGGGTGCCAGGAACTACACAACACCTAAACTCTGTGTACCTGCTGCCTACCCCAATCCATGTATGGCCCAGGGTAGCAGCCCCACACTTGCATACTCCCTAGACTCCCTCAAACACAGGAAGGGCTGCCACATATACATACTAATGGCCTTCTTGGGCTGAGAGGATGGAGTAGTGATTCGCACTTACATCTGAATAGGCTGATCCGGCCACCCCACAATAGGCTTAACGGCTCTGCTTTGTCAGTGCAGGCAGCCATGAGCCAGGTCAGGTGAGACAGGAAACCCCATAATTTCAAAGACCTCTCTAGATGTTTCTGCCCCCTTCTAGTAACTGAGCATCATGGTATCAAATTGGGCCCTGGCCCCACATCTGTGTGACACTAGTGGACCTGCACGAAGCTGGAGTAAAGGATGCTGCGTGGGAAGGATTGGCTCTATGCTGTGTCTGACTGCTCCCAGGAACTGCTGTCCTGCTTTATTGAGCCGCCCTCCTGCCTGCTGACCTCTGCCCTGCAACCAAGGCACCAAGAACTGCTTCCAGAGTGACGCTCGGGGGCTTGTCAACTGCCCAGTTCACCCTACCGGGCTTCAAAGCCCCACCAGCCTCGCCGGTCCTGACTGCGACATCAGCTTTCATGCTGTCCAGGTGCCAAGGGCCTAGTGAGCTGTGGATCACCTCAAGACCGTGCCCTTGCCCTGTGACAGCATCGACTGCCAACCGGGAACGGGGTACCTCCTTCACGGGGTTGTTAGGATTACACTGCAGCGGAGTACTTGGGCCATGGACATCCCGCCCGACACCGATGGGGCACAGAGGACTTGGGCTCCTACCAGCGCCAATTTGCCAGCTGATCGCCTCTTTTCCCATTGTGTATGTGCGTGGATAGCCACGGTAACACCCGTCCCATGACTGTCTATCTCAGAAGTTCTCCAGATTCCCTAACCGCCGGGCTAACTTCCACAAACCCTCAGCTGCAGTGGTGTGATTTGTTGCCGTCTTGGACACGACCGGTCTCCCACGTTGTGGTGCGATGCATCTCACTGCCGGAAGGTGCCCCCCCACTTAGTTACAGCTACAATATTGCCCCAGCAGACTCAGTCTCACTTGCAGAAAGTGCAGACGATTCTAAAATCACCGTAATGCTCCTGAAGGGAGCCCAATGCATTCAGCACTGTCTGCCTATAACCTCGTAAATGAACTCATATCCTGATTCTTATTAAGATGAGCTTTATTGTCTTGCCTTATTTTACTTGCATATAAATCGCCCATATTTTTCTACCACTGTGTGAAGTCTATTTGTTGTGGTGTCCTCTGTGACTTGCTCTCTGGGTGTACACAAATACTTTACCAATAGCCTCTTCAAGTTAAGCATGTCTGCTCTGCGCCAAGCTACCAGAGGGTGGGTACAGGATTCCCTAGGGGGATTGGGAACTTACCCTGAATAGAGTGGTGGTCCCTGATTGGACAAGGGTGCATACCCCTGCCAATCAGAGCCCTCATTTCTAACAAAATTATATAATTAAAAATCCTCTTTAATGGTAAAGTCAGATTTTAAGTTACAATTTTTAAAATGCCACTTTTAGAAACATGCCATGTTTTTTGCAGTATTTGATGCCTGCAGCCTGCTCCAGGGCCGCGTGACTGGGTGTAGTTGGCAGCTGGACTTTGTTTATTCCTTCCAGATAGCCACCCAATAGAGGGATTAGGTGTGCCTGGATGGGCCACAAATTGGCTGGATGGGGACGGACCTGGGCACAGACTCACTTGCAACTGAACAGACTGTGCCCTGCCTTCACACAAATTACTTGCCATCACTGCATTGTTCATGCAGCCAGTTTGGCGCCCGGACAGGAGAGGCAGAGAATTCAAGGACTTCAAAAGGGAATTCTCCAGAACCTTTTCCTACTTCAAAGTGGGTACCAGATATAAATATTGAACCCTCAGACCCAACTCTTCAGTACACCTCTGGACCTGTGGAAAGCTCAAAAGGACTGTGGTGCTGCTCTGCAAGAAGGACTGCTACTCTGTTGCCTGGCTGCCTTGGTGCCTGTTGCCTGGCTGCCTGAGAGAATGTCTGGGTCTGCATCTTGAATGCAGGACGACTATTGTGACTCCAAGGGGTAGTTGGCTGACCTCCTAATCATAACCTCAGGGACAGAAATCACCTTGAAACTGGACCTAGACTCTGCTTGCTGTGAAATCTGCCCACCAAGTGGTGGCACACCTGTCCTGGTCCCTTGGGAGTGGACTTGAAGGTATTCTAACCGCACAGTTGTGGTCCCCATCAAAACCGACACAAAGCTTCACGAAGCACCACAAATCCTCATCATACACCTGCTACCCTCATTGGAATCAGTGCAGAGTGACACAAAGCCCTGCAAAGCATGGCTGCCCGGCTTCATCGGAAACAACTTCTGATAATGTGAAGCCTCGCAAAACAAAGCCATGCAGAATGCACACCAGGATTTAAAGTATAATATTCAGTGGGGCTAAAGGGGTCCCTGTAACCGGCCCACGCTCCATCGTGGTCAACCATTAACCACATTTTTAACACTGTCTATTCTTGAATCCACATATATCAAGTAATGATTCACACCTTTTGAGGATTTGTTCATGTTTCTTTATCATGAATAAATGCATGTTTGTAAATTAATTCAAAATCCGTAGTGTGGGACCTGCCCCATTTGCAGGGTTATCCCCCAACTTTTTGCCTTCCTCCAGTGTTTTTCTGACTTCATTTTTGCTGGGTTTAGGACTGCTGACCAGTGCTAAAGTGCAAGTGCTCCCGGTGTAAAATTGTATCTGTAATTGGTTATCCGTGATTGGCATGTTTGAATACTGGTTAGTCCCTATTAAAGTGCACTGTGTTCAATGCTACCAGTGGGCCTGCAGCACTGATTGTGCCACCAACATGAGTAGGCTTGCAACCTTGTCTCAGACCTGCCACTGCAGTTTCTTTGTGTGCCATTTAGAACTGCCATGTCGACCTGGCAAGTGTACCCACTTACCAGAACCCAAACATTCCCTTTTACTACATGTAAGACACCCCTAAGGTAGGCCTGAGGTAGCCCAATTAGCAGGGTGCAGTGTAGAGGAAAGGTAGGACATGGACTGGAGTGTTTTACATGTCCTGATAGTGAAATACCACTAATTTCTTTTTTCCCTATTGCAAGGACTATCTCTCACATAGATTACCATTGTAGCTGCCTTCTAACCTCTTACAAGTGTAACTTCCCATTGGGAATAGATAAAGATTTGTAGTTTGGGGTCCCTGAACTAACAAGTTAAAAATACATCTTTTAGTGAAATTGGTTTTTATATTGCGTGTTTGAAAATGCCACTTTTAGAAAGGGGCATTTTCTTGCTTTACAATTCTGTGACTCTTCCTGTCTGTGGAATCCACGTCTGAGGAAGGATGAAAGTTGGGCTGTTTGTGCATTCACTAGAAACAGTCACACAAAGGGAGTTGAGATGTGCCCTGCATATGCTGATGGCCCATCACCAGGCTGATAGGTCTTCCTGAGCTAGAGTGATGGAAGGAGTTGTCACTGACAAGTGAATAGGGCTGTGCCTGTCCTCACACAAAGAATTTGCCGCCCCCTGTAGTGTGTCTGGAGGCAGGTCAGAGTAAGGCAGGTCCTGTGAACTACAAAGACTTTCCTTTAAAGTTTGCCTACTTCAAAGGTAGAAACTGGTATAAGTACTGGAGCTGTGACACCATAACTTCAGAACACTTCTGGACTAAGAGGACATTCGTCCAGGAAGAAGAGCTGGATGCCGTAGGAGGAACTGACATTCTGTAGGGTGTTTTTGTCCTGGGAGTGAAAGGACTGGACTTTGTTTTTACATCCTGCTTTCCAAGGTTCTCCAAAGGCTTATGCATACTTGCCTCCTGTTAAGAAGTCTCAGGGCCATCAAAGACTTCATTTTCAGCCCCTGAAATAGTCTGCTGGGAGTTCTGATTTGACAAGGGGTGCCAATTCAGGTTTTGGGCAATTTGGAGGTGGTTTGGCTGCTAAGAACCCATAAAATCCATGCATTGACTCTCAACAGCTGTTTTTCCAAGGCAGCACCGCCCTGCGGTTTGAAATCCAGTGCATCATCGAAGTGCGGCCAAAGAATCAATGCAGTGCCTACTTGCGGCTGAAGGATTGCTGCAACCCGAGTCCCGAGCACCGTGTAATCGACTTCCATGGTGCACGCTTTGACTCCCACCAGGGCCCTGCTGTGTGGCTGAAGAAATCAGTTCATCACCTGCTTCGGGCTGTTATATCAATGCACTGCCTGCTCCTCCACATCAACACAGCGTGTCTGGATTTTCAATGCATCGTACCTATGAGCCAAGTTCTTCATCGATGTGGCCCAGCAGTAAGGAACCAAGGCAGTGTATCCAGAGTTCGACACATCACCTCCCCTGAAAGTAAGGAACCAATGCATCACCTCCCCTGTGCTGCAATTAGAAACTGATGCATCACCTCCCTGGCAATAAGGAACTGATGCATCACCTCCCTGGTAGTAATGAAGCAATGCAACACTTTGCTTTTACGGCACTTCACCTCCCCTGCGCCTGTTTTTGGCTTTGAGTTGAGCCCATGCCAGGTATTTTGTGCTGAAAGAGACTCATCCATAGTTTCCTATGGACTGAAATTTTTGAACCTTTTAAATGTGATATCTTTACTTGTATATGCAGGATTTTTGGTGTTTTATTCCGATAAATATTGGTTGTTTTTATAAACTGGTGTGGTGTCCTTTCGTAGTGTTTTCACTGTTACTGTGTTTGTATGTAGAAATGCTTTACACATTGCCTCTGATATAAGTCTGACTGCTCGAGCCAAACTACCAAGGGGGTGAGCAGGGGTTATCTGAGCTGTATAATCACCCTACCCTGACTAGAGTGAGGGTCTCTACTTGGACAGGGTGCAAACCACTGTCTAACACTGTGTTTCTTAACACCCCAGTCCCCTGTGGATTTCGGCTCAAGCTCGAGGCCTCTTTTGCACTGTTAGTATTTCAACTTTAACCAAAGAAAACAACAAGTTGTGAAACTTATTTATCTTCCATGTATTGCAAAAGAGTTGATGTTCAGTAATTGTATTTCTAAACAAGGCAGGATTTGTGTGAATCTTTATGCGCTGCTTTAGTATTACAAGCTCCAACATGAATGTACCATGTAAACAATCACATAAATATGTTGACGAGAATCGTAACTCATGGTATAAATAATTGGCCAAGCTAGATTTAATAAGTCAAATAGGAGGTAGAATCAAAGTGCTACAAAATACCAATTTGTGCAATCATTCCTATATTGTGTGTTATTCGCGCAATTTATCATGAATGTGAATGATTAACAAATCCATGCCCATGAACTACAAAGTGTGTCTTCATAAGATACTAAACGTGCCTAACTGCTGTTGTGTGTCATAACACTATAAGATAAAGCAAACTCAAGGAGATGATGGACGGAGCGATGAAACTTTTCAGACACTCACCCCCAGATCTGGGTTGAATGCATCATCATTCTTTAGCTCACTTCGCCACCCCAGTTAAGACACAGCTATATGCAAATCAGTCTTGACCCTGTGCCTCATGGGAACAGTCCAGACCGAACTGCCAAGCCATGTCTCCCCTGGACCGGAAACAAGCATCCTGGGACCGGTTTCGGGGTAACACCCTTCATTAGCCAGGCTAGCTTGAATCCAGTGATAAAGTTCTATGCATGGGCAGTATACTACAGAACACTTGCTTTTTGAGAGCTGCTTTTCCTCAATCGTTTATTGCTCCATTACAGTTGTTTAATACCCAAAGTTAGATTATCCTTCTGCCAGTCAGTGCCTAAATTGAGCCGGTGGTTGCCGGTGTGGGGCACTAGCACTTATTTTTGAGGACCAGCACTTATTTTTCCGCATCTGTTGTTTCAAGATGGCAAAGCAGGGAAAAAAGGGGAAAGATAGAGAAAGAGAAAAATGAGAACAACATCACAAAGGGAGAAATCAGGATAGGCAAGAGTGAAATAAATTGGCAGGTATATATATGTGTCAGTGGAGTTAAGGTGCATCATGAGTTTTGAGACTACCAACTTTGGTATTTCACGCACCAACTTTTAATTGCACGGCCCACAGGCTTCTCATAAAAGTTGCATGTACCAGCACTCAGTATTTTACAAATTATGCGCTGCTACTAGTGCTCTCCTTAGGCTTTTCTGTGCATCACCATGTATCATCATCATGCAGCTGAAGTGAACGCCAATTGTGTTCAATAGTCATACTTAATTACGCTGACTGAGCACCCATGTCTTATCATCTGTGTATGTTTATGTAAGCATACTTGCTAAGCAATTAGAAAACCAAAGCTTTTCTTCATCCTATAGTGATTTTGCCGACTGTAAGTCATGTCTGTTTCATCTACCAACATACACTCACTTTTATCTCACTTTTGCAGGTTCCATTTAATTTCTGCTTTCTCTCTTTCTCACTATTTCCTGTCTTTCTCTTCCTTCCTTGGGTTTTCACCTTTCTCTCTCGGCCAAAGCCCAATTAAAAATATTTTCCCTTTCACCAAAAAGAGAGTCGCTTTATGCCCCACCTCGTGCCACAGACTTAAATTAAGCACAGATGAGCACATTTCAGTGTTCGTTTGACAAAGGATCACATTTAGGGCATTGACATATTACACAGAAACTACATGGTGATTTGGAAGGTTTTGGACAGTAATCTTTAGGACCCCACAGACCTTGATCCAGGCCCATGCTTCTGCTTACCTTGTCTTAATGGCAAAATGTGGAGTGGCTATGTCAGAATCCTGTTTCTGTCAGCAATTCTCCAGGATGAGTGACACAACCTGCGTATGAAAGGTGGCACTTTTCACTGCTTAAGCAGGTAGAAGTGGATAGTTGATGAGGTAGATTATTCCACTGTATGGCAATATATTCGAAAACAACCTCACAAAATAACTGGAGCTAAACTGGGGTGTCACATGGCATAGAGGAAGGCCTATCAATGAATTACCCTAATACTTGAAATAGAAAAGGGACTGCAGTTTTTTTTAATTTAAAGATTTATAAAGCGCCTAGCTACCCAACAGGGTGTCCCGGCGCTGACAGCGGAACAAGCAAGATAGAAGCTCAGTTGGCATTAGGCCTGGCTAAAAAGAAAAGTCTTGAGGTTTTTACGGAAGGCAAAGAGGGATTGACAATTCCTGAGTTCTAGCGGAAGAGAGTTCAACAATTTTGGTCCCAGGAAGGAAAACGAATGGCCACCCATACGGGCCAGCCGTACTCTAGGGACTGAGAAAAGGAAATGATTGGCAGATCTTAGATTGCGAGAAGGTCGATAGGGCTTGACAAGATTGAGTATGTATGCGGGGGCCAGGCCGTGCTGAGCTCCAAACATGTAGCAGAGAGCCTTAAATTCGATACGCTTGCCAACCCTGAGCCAGTGGAGTTGATAGAGCAAAGGGGAGACAGAGGCGTGGCGAGGCAACCTAAAAGGTAGGCGGGCAGCTGCATTCTGAATGAGCTGGAGACGGCGTACAGAGGTCTTGTCCGCACCCAGATACAATACATTGCCATAATCAAGTCTGGAGATCACCAAAGCCTGCAGGACAGTCCTCTGAGCAGCAGGTGGAATTAGCCAGAGAATTTTCTTTAACCACTTGAGGACCGCAAAGCAGGCCGAGGTGACTCCCGAGACCTGAGCAGCAAGAGAGAGCTTGCTATCGATGGAAAATCCCAGGTTCTTAACCTTAGGAACCGGGGTGGGTAAAGGTCCCAGAGATACAGGCCAGTGGTTGGCTCTCCAAAGCTCAAGATTGTTCCCCAGGATGTTCACCTCCGTTTTAGAACCATTCAGCCTTAAAGCATTGCTGGACATCCACAAGGAGATGTTACGCAGACCAAGTTTAAGTGAAGAAGGATCTTGATGTTGAGCAGATGATAAAGAAAAAATAATCTGCGTATCGTCAGTGTATGAAAAGATGGTCAACCCAGATTTTGCAGCAATGTCTGCCAAAGGGCGAAGGTAAAGATTAAAAAGCAGAGGACTCAGGATCAAACCATGCGGAACTCCAGATGTCAAGGCAACGTGGTTAGATTTCGCGGTGTGAGAAAAGACTTGAAAGGAGCGATCCTCCAAAATAAAGATCAGCCACTGGAAGGCTTCACCTACAATACCAGAGCTTACGAGGCGCCCCACCAGAATGGAATGGGAGACAGTATCAAAAGCAGCGCTGAAATCCAAAAGGATGAGCGCTGCTGCGCCCCCACAATCAAGCTGCAGCCTAAGGTCCCCCGTGACCCCCAACAAAACTGATTCGGTACTGTGACCAGGACGAAAGTCAGACTGAGACGGATGAAATAGCTTATGTTTCATCACATGTGCAGAGAGTTGAGAGTTAATGTGCTTTTCCAATTTTTTGGAAAAGGTGGAGAGAAGAGATGTAGGCCTGTAGTTAGACCAGCAGAGGGGATATAAACCAGTCTTTTTCAACAGTGGAAGCACCAGAGTGTGCTTCCAACTGCGAGGCAACTAGCCCAGATTTAGGGAGGAATTAAGAAACTGAGCAATCACCTCAAGGGCAGGCTCATCCAGGCATCTGAGCTTGGAAGGAGGGAGAGGATCAAGTGGGGAGCCAGACTTGATGTTTCCAAGTAGATTTCTCAAAGGAATTAAATCAATTGGGAGCCAAGCCTTAACTTGACAAGATTCATCAGATGCAAAATCAGGGGGAACAGTCCCTGGTCAGAAAGTTGAGTAGTGGGAAAGATGAAGTTGTCATAAGAAGAGGAATCTAACTCAAGCTCATGATGAATAGACACAACTTTATTATGAAAAAACTGCGCGAGTTCATTGCAATGGTGTAATGGAAGGGAGGGGGATGGCAAGAACGTATTGGATGCAGAAAGTTCCGACACTACTTTAAATAGGGTTTTCTGACGATTTTGGGTGGACGTAATTTTATCCGTATAGAAGGAGGCACGAGCAGATCTGCAAAGAGCATGATATTTTTTTGGGCCTCCAGATAAGTGGCTTTGGCCTCTGGCGCATAATGCTTTCTCCACAGTCTCTCCAAAACTTTACATTGTTTTTTTCCAGCTCTAAGGGAGTCAGTAAACCATGGAGCGGGGGGAAGCACTCTAGATTGGGATTTAGTAGAAAGGGGAAGAATGGAATGGATAGCCGCAGACAACCAGTGATTCACAAGTAGCAGGTCTGAGTCCAGTTGAGATTAAATGGAAGGAACAGTCTGCCGAAGTAGCTCATTAAGTGCCTTCCTATCAAGTAGAGACCAGTTCCGAGCTTTCTTTGGCAAGGCAGGAGGGCGAGGCGAATGAGCCAAGGAGAAATCAATAAAGAAAGGAATGGCAAGGTGATCAGACCAGCCTAGCAGGATAGGAGGAGCAGTGGACACAGTGGGAAGATTCGAAAAGATAGGGTCCAATAGATGACCTGCTACATGGGTAGGTGAGGAATTGATGAGTGAAAGATTCAGGGTCAACAGATTGTCCAAAAGAGTTCGAGCAGATTTATTACTAGAATCATCAAAATGAAAATTCAAGTCCCCAAGCACAGAAAAATTTGCAGCACGAAGAACAAGAGGGGCAAGTTATTCGGTCAACAGGGAACCCCAGTTGTTGGACAGGCCAGAGGGACGGTAAATGAGGGCACCAGAAAAGGTAAGATTAGGGGAGAATGGGATAGAGTAAAGTAGGGCTTCACAGTTGGGAATCGTGAGTGCCTCAATTTTGCAGTTATAGATTTTTTTTAAATGATGGCAATTCCTCCACCAGTTTTCAGAGGTCTATTTATACCTAATAGAGCAAAATTCTGTGGTAGTGCCGCAATCACATCTGGTATGGACCCGTCGTGGAGTCAGGTCTCGGTTAAAAAAAAATACATCCGGATCCATGTCAACTATGATGTGAAATAGGTGCAACTGGTGTTTGGGAAGGGAGAGACAATTGAGACCAAAACAGCGGAAAACCTTAGATGAATGTGAGCCAGAATTGTCAACTCTGGAAAGGTGGGAAGTCTCTCCTCCGAAAGAAGGGTGGGGGCTAGGCCGGGAATAAGTGGGAAAGATATTATCAAATAAACAGTGAGAGCAGAACCTGACGCTGGCATCAGGGGCAAGAACCTGACAAACATTAGGGGTGGGTTTAAAACTCCTAAGATCTAGAGAGGAGTAAGTGAGTCGAGGCTGCAAGCAAAAACGAGCAGGGGTTCTGGCCCCTAGCCCTAGCCCTGGCCGGACGTGGACAGGCACAGACGGGCTTGCCTTAGGCGTGCCCGCCACGGCATGGGTTTAAATAGGAAAACCCAGAAATGCCGTGAGACGCGAGCCTGGCTGGTTCGGGAAGGCCCTCTGTCCAATCGGCACACAGCCGCGGCGGAACGGGGCGGAACCAGGAAGGAAGAGAAATTCCCCAGCGTGAGGAGGTGAGAGCCCCTCAAGTAAAAATACAAAAGTAAACGGTAATTAGCCACCAGTTCAAAAGTTCAAAAGCGAACGTCATAAAATCAAACACTGGGATAGCGTACAGCAACAGCGCAACTGACCTCACTCATGTTATTGGATGCAAAATCCTTTAGGCAAAATACAGGAACTAAGAAGCTGCTTGGTTGTTATCCAGAGTTCTAGACTGACCAGTAGAATATTTCAAATGCGCTTTTCTTACATAATTGAAAATATTTAGCAATCATATTTTATATAACACAAAGAGAAAAATGAATAGCTATTTTGTGGCTAACAGTCTTGAAAAGTAAAAGTGTTTTTGAGGCATGCAAAATACATATGGAATTGTGGCAGAAGTTATACAGAAAGAGTTTGTGAGAAACATACATTTATGGGACTGGTCTCAGAATGAAAGAGAGGGAGGGTTATTTATTTATAAAGCATGAAAAGCAAGTGGGGATGAAACTTTTTCTAGCCGACGCGTCAAGAATTCTATTAAAGACACGGAGGCGAGGATTATGCTTCTCATTTCTTTACTACTAATTTCAGCAGCCAATCTCAATAAAGTAAAACACAAACTACATTATCCATGTTTCCCTGTATCTCCCATGTAACATGCTCCAATCATATATGAGCTACCCATATAACTGTAGAAGTCACCATTTTGTGTCCTCTTTCTTTGTTAGATAAGTCCATAAGAACAGAGGGCCTCATTTATGAAAAGTGACGCATCGCTGCGTGAAAACAGCGATGCGTCACTTTTCATTGCGCCCTCCTTGCGACATGCTGGATGCGTCATATTTACAGTATGACGCATCATGGCGCAAGGAGTTACAGATACGTCAGTATTTCTGACGTTACTGTAGGCGCGAAAATAACGCATTGCTGGAGTGTGTCACAAAAGTGACGCAACTCCAGCAATGGGTCATTACACATGGGCAAGTCCCATGTTAAGTTTGCCTGCGTCAGTCTTACGCCTGCCATGAGGCAGGCGTAAGATATTGACGCATTTGCATCCTAGAAGTGGCTCAGTGAAATCTTATAGATTTCACTGCGTCACTTCTACGACCCTTTCTTGCATCAGAACGCCCCCCTGCATACATTATACCTGGCGCAGGTATAATGTGGCACAGGGGTTTACAAAGTGATGCATCTACCTAGATGCGTCACTTTGTAAATATTGTGCAACAAGGCGCATCTTTTACACTGCTGGTGCGTCACAAAAAGTGACGCACCGGCGGTGCAAATGTGACGCAAGGGCTCATAAATAAGCCCCAGAATATTCCGAAGGGAAACAGGGTAAAAGTCACCAAAGATTCATACAGCCCAAACGTGGACTTAAAACTTCCAGTTGATCCAATCACCAACCACAGCCTGCGACTGAACTCTGCAATGGGATTAAAATTGCAGCGAGTCAACACGCCATATATAACTCCTCTCAAGGGAAAGAATTCCAAAGCAGAGTGCACCTCACAGCTGTTCTGGTCATTTGCTGAAATAGAGAGAGATCCCCAAAGTAAAATCTGGCATCATAAATATAAAGCATAGACTTTTGCCAAAAATCATTGGGTGGGAGAAATAAGACAGAAACAACTCCATTTTTTTCAACATTAGTTATAACAATACACTTTTAACAACTGAATTATAGCTTCAAAGACAATTGCATCTAAAGTGTGGGATAATCCTCGCCTCCGTGTACTTAATAGAATTGGAAATTCTTGATGCGGCAGATAGAAACATTTTCATTCTAAGTCAGGACCGGAGGCTCCGATTATGCTAGTTTAAAGTCGTGTTACCACCACAGATGCCACATCTACAATAGGTTTATAATAGTATTTCTTATATGTAGACTCAGAGATCCAGTTTAACGCACTCATGATGTCTTCTACACGAGAGTCGAGAGCATACGATTTGGATGCCATGGCTCCTCTGGCAGAATGCGCCACAAAAGACAGAAATGTTGACGCCTGCTTCTGCCAGTAGTCATTTCATCCACCTGGCTAAGGTTGCTGCAGACACTGGTTTGTAGAGTTTTTGTAAGGCAATGAGTAGTTGTCCTCCAGCCTCCTATCTCATATCACAAGTAGCGATTTCATAATCCTACAAGCATTGCACCACACAGAATTTACTACTGTTTGGTAAACTTGAATAGGTTACTGTTAGACCTGGCATTTCTTGGCGTGATTACCCCAGACGTTTTGCCTCTACCTCCTCTATTTTTGATGCTGTGAAGGATCACGTGTTATTGGCTTAGATGCTTTTGGCCCTTTGCCACTGCTGATCAGTGTCAAAGTGCAAGTGCTCCCTGTGTAAAGTGTAAGGATAATTGGTTGTCCATGATTGGTATGTTTGCCTTACTAGTAAGGTCCCTGGTAAAGTGCACTATGTGTGCCAGGGCTAGCAATGCAAATGCTACTAGTGGGCCTGCAGCACTAATTGTGCCACCCACACCAGTAGCCTTTAAAAAGAGAACTCAGGCCTGCCACTGCAGTGCCTGCAAGCAGTTTGTTAAATTGCCACGTTGTCCTGGCAAGTGCACCCACTTGCCAGGCCTTACCCTTTTATGCACATCAGACGCCCCTATGGTAGGTCCAGGGTACCCCCTGGGCAGGGTGCAGTGTATGTGGAAGGTAGGACATGTACTAAGGTGTGTACCATGTCCTAACAGTGAAATACTCTCCATTTCGTTTTTCACTGTTGCAAGGCCATCTTGCCCATAGGATAGAATGGGGAAGGCTGTGTAATATTTCTCAGGCTATAGGATTTTTAAAGGAAGAATGGCGCTCTGTCGTGTAAGCGTGCAGTGTATTATGATATCGAGTAAGTACGGTGTAACCAGGTAAGGGGAACACCCTATAACCCCTAGTTGTGTGTAGGAATGATCCTACACAGAGCTTCAAAACAAAGGTCCTGGGCACACGTCAAGTGATTAAATGATTAAATGAGTACATTCAATAGAGTACATTTGAAGAAATGTCCAAGTAGTCCAGTTGGAAAGATTCTTTGTCTTTAATCTTTGTTATAGCGAAAAAAAGGGGGGAACCAGCCAACACGTGTTTCGTCTTGGGGGAAATAGTCCCGCGACTTCTTCAGGGCTGTAATACGAGATGTGTAGTCTTTATAATCGCTCTGCCGGTGATAATTCAATGAAGAAAGTAAAAACTAGGTTGAGTCTTTGGGTGTAAGATGCGTAGAATAATTGAATGATATCAAGTGGTGAAGATCCTAAGTCTGCCCGTGCCGTGGGTGATGAGGAGGGTAAGTAGACCGCTCACCAGGTTAGATCTCAAGCGGGTGCGCTGAGTCTCCCACGGCAACGGTGTCGTATTCTGTTCCAGAGAGGTAGATCTGGTCATCTGAAGCAAGAGGAGGCCAAAATGATGAAAATCAGCCGCCTGGGAGCCGACCTACGCCTCCAAGAAGGTAGGCGACCTGTGACCTCCCTGGGGACCAACGACGAAGCGCGTGGGGCTCCGCTGCCAGTCCTAGATGTGCCCCCGGGTGGGTCAGGTCCCGGGGCTGCCCCACAAGAAGGGGAAGTCAGGAGCGCCGTCGCACTCCCCGTGAAATTATTCCAAAGCGGGGTGCCAGGAGCCTACCCTGGCCCCCGAAGACACTGGTGGGGGCCCGGGACCCCCAACCCTGGGCCCCCGGTGATGGTGGTGAGAAGGAGGGGGCGTGCCATTGCACGTTCCCCTCATGGGCGAAGTCAAGCCGGGGAGCACTGTCGCGATCCCCGTGAAGTGGTCCAGGGGCCCAGGACCCCATCTCCAGGCCCCAACATGAGAAGAAAAGCCGGGGAGCGCCGTTGCGCTCTCCGTAAAGATGTCTGGGGGCCCGGGACCCCATCTCCGGGCCCCGAAGTGATGGCGGAGGCGGGGGGAGTGCCGTCGCACACCCCCGCGGCAGCGGGAAGGCGGGTGGAGTGCCTTTGCACTCCCCCGAAGACCCGCCAGACTGGGGAAAGCCTTGTGTCTGCCCGTCGGAGTGGGCAGACCAGAAGAGCAGCGCTGGCTCCCGCGGCCGCACACAAGGGTGCGGGCCGGACCGGGAGCCAGCCGGAGAGGTGTGAGGGGCCTGGGTGGGACCGGGCCCTGAAAAACAGCCTGAGCAGCTGGGGGTGGACTCCCCGAGCTGCAGGACTCACCTGGGGTCCGGGCGGACCGGACCCTCCCACGAGGCCAGGACACGGCATGAGGCCGCCGGCAGGGCAGCGCGGCTCTCCCCTAAGCAGCGGGAGAGCCGCTGCTCTAATAGGCATGGGCCAGGAGAAATGCGCCTCATAATGCCCTGCAGATCCCAAGAAGGCCTGCAAAAGAAACTGGCTTGTTGGTGGCATGTGGTTGCCCCAGGAGGATGGGGTCACCGCCAAATGAGTGAAAAGGTGCAGGGGAGCTGCAGCAGCAACGCAGCCTCCCCAGCACGAAGAGGAGAAGTCCCTCCCTAAGTCTCTGAGGGACTTAGAAGAAACAACCCCTCAAGGGCTCAGCCAGCAATCAACCTTCCCTTGGGCTGGAACTTTTGTTCTACAGCTGAGGGGGTGCCTGAAGGATTGCCTCAATGTGTGGAAGGCTATGCTGGGGATGTCTGGAGAAGGGCATCCCCTGGAGGTGAAGAGGTGCAATTGCACGAGAAGTGCTTTTACCCAGGTTATTATTTTAGCGGCACTGAAAGTCACATGTGTAATGTGAAGTACCTTTGTAAGGTGAATTCATAAGCAAAGTGGGGTTATGTTGCCAGACCTTCCTGCTAGGGTGTCTGGCTGTATATGCTTAATCCTGTGATTTCAACTGTGATGCCTTTTATGGGCTGTGATTGCAATGCATTACAACTGTTACCAGATATGATAAGTACATAATTTAAAGTGATGCCCAAACATGTATTCTTGCTTGTGCGTTAGGTGAAGAACAACCCAGACTGTTAGCCCCTAAGATGTAGAGGTGTATGCTGTATGTTCAGTACTAGATGCTCAGTCAGGGTTATGTGTCACCAGGGCTGGTGTACCTATTTTTAATGCTTGTTGAGATGATGGGGTGGGGGCGCCACTGGGATGGTGCCAGTTGGCAAGGCCCTCGCTCCAGGTTGTGTCAACCCACTGCATTAGGGGGCAAGATGATGTGCATACATGGGAGTGATGGTACTAGACCCCACCCCCCCTGAGGGAGGGGTGGAAATGTTATGCAATGTCACAAAGTAATTCCAACAGCTTATGTATATTTGTAAATTGGTGCATAGTATTGAGTAATGTGTGTGTTTAATAAATGTACTCTTCCTTTTATAAAGCAAAGTACAGACTGGACAATCAATTATTGAGTGTTATTTCTGCGTACTGGTAAATGGCGATTACTAGCCCACACCACCTCCCTTGAGTAAGCCTTAGACTGCTTCGCAACGCTACCCTCTGAGAGTCAAGCGCTACAATGGGGTGTTTGGTTCCCAGTGAAGGAGAAATGTGGCATGCTATTTGTGCAGGCCTCGCAGATACTGCCTCGTTTTCCAACAGGTATGCTAAACCGGAAGATGCTAGTTCTGATAGAAAGTTTATTACCATGCAATGTTGTGCCCCCACGGGATCAACACTCCATGTGTTGCACCAAGCACACCATCTCATCCGAGCTAAAGAATATCTTTTATGGATGTTATCTGGCCAGGCCTGCCTGATGAAGGATGCAGCTTGTTGCGAAATGCCTTGGGTATGCCATCTTTCCCTGAAACAATCCAAGCCATCATCTTGAGTTGACCTGCTAGATTCAATGGGTGAGGAATACCTTCCGGGTCTAGGAGGAGATCCGGCTGAACGTGGAGTAGAACTGGAGGCGTACTCGCTAGAGTTAGGGCTACTGGGAACCAAGGTTGCGCTCTAGAGTAAGGCGTCACCAGAATGATTTCTGCTCCTTGCCGTCTGATCTGTGACAGGACATGGGGAATCATTAGGAATGGGGGAAAGGCATAGCCTCTGAACTGAGCCCAGTCCTGGATAAATGCATCTGTTGCCTGGGCATCCGGATCTGGGCGCAAGCTCAAAAAATGTGTCAGTTGCCGATTGAGTCATGATGCGAACAGATCTATTTCGCACGGGCCCCACAATCTGTTCAGAGCTTGGAAAACTGAGTGATTCAGTTTCCAGTCGCTGAAATCTCGTAAGTGTCTGAAGTTCCAGTTGGCTATGGTGTTCCTCTTGCGTGGTAGCTTCTCCACTGTGAGGGAGATGCAATGATCAAGGCAGAAGTGACAGAAGTCCTTGGCAATCTCTGATAGTAGACGGGACTTCGTCCTCCCGAGGATGTTGACATAGCGGACTGCTGAGATGTTGTCCATTCTCTGTAAGATACAATAGTCCGTCTTTATCGGGGAGAGACTCCTGATAGCGAAAGAGCCCGCCAGGAGTTCCAGGCAATTTATGTGGAGCCTGAGCTCCGCCTCCGACCACCGACCCCTGACGACATCGTACAGCACCTCACTCCCTAACCCAACCGGCTGGCATCCAATTTGATGCCTATTTCTGGCGAGGTGCCGAAAATGTCTTGACCATTCCAGGATTCCATGTGGTCCAACCACCATGTTATCTCTGTCCTGGCTTTGCCCATCAGTTGGACGTGTTCTGTGTAAGATAGACCCTTCCATAACTGTTGGATTTTTAATCTCTGAAGGGCTCTGTAATGGAGGGGGCCTGGAAATATGGTTTGAATCGATGAGGCCAGGAGTCTCACAATTCTGGTAATCTACCTCAATGATACAGTCTGTTTGCACAACGCAGACCTCAATTCCCTTTTGATATTGTGAATATTTTGGGTTGGAAGGAGCAATTGTGCTCGGACTGATTCTATCTGGAAACCCAGAAATGCCATTTGCTGGACTGGCGACAGGACTGACTTCTGGGAGTTGATCTAGAATCCCAGACTCTGAAGAAGTTGTATAGTCCACGATAGATGAGTCCTGAGTGTCTGAAGGTCCTGGGCCATCAACAGGAGGTTGTCTAGTCAATTAGACATACTTCTCAAGACCTCAGTGCTTCTACGTCTAGTCTTATTAATTTAGTGAAACACCACGGGACCAATGAGATACCGAATGGAAGGGATTTGAATTCCATACACTGTCCTCGTCATATGAACTGTAGAAACCATCTGTGAGGTGGGAATATGGGGATGGAGAGGTAGGCATCCTTCAGGACCAGATGGACCATCCAGTCACCTTCCTGTAGAATATCTCTTAGCAAGAGAATTTCTTCCATTTTGAAATGTCTGTACATTATCCAGACATTGACATCTTTGAGGTTTAGAACTAGTAGTGACCTCCGCCCTTCTTTTCGAACAGAAAGATGGGGCTCATGAACCCTTTGGGGTGTGGAGTTGTCAGGCATATTGCCCCTTTGGCTAGGAGAGTTTGAATATAAAAACGTGTTGTGTTTGGGAAAAATACATTTGTCTTGGGGGACAGACTGAGTTGGAGATTCGTAAAATTCCAGTTTGAAGCCCTGAATGGTCTCCAGTACACATGGGTCATATGCATTTCCAATTGTCGTGAATAACGACAATCTTCCTCCCAATATCACTTCCGAGAAGGGAATAACTCATACCAGTATATCCTGTGTCCTGGATTGCATTCTATTGTCTGTGTCTGGATCTGCGGCAGAATCTGGGGCGGCCACCTCTGGGTTGAGTACGATAAAAGTTGGGATCTGGTTTGTCTCCATACCAACTACCTTTGCCGCAGGCATAGTAGCCTTGTTGAGAGCTTTGGTGGGTTCCACAGCCCGGCGCACCCTTCATGGCACCCGGCCCTGACAAAAAGGCCTCTCCAGAATACTCTTTTTAGCGACATTTGGGCCTTGTATATAGTCGAGTAGGTGGCACAAAATCTGGACAGTTCCTTAATGAAGGAGCCCCCGAATAATAGGCTGTCAGCCATTGGGCTGGCTTCCAAATTGGATATATCATTGAGTTTAGGTTCTAATCTCATCAAGATAGATCTCCGGTGCTCTGTAGAGATGGTGCAGTTGGTGTTCCCTAACATGCAGACTGCTTGCTGAGCCCAGCCAATCAGATTGTCAGTATTTACTGGGGAGTTGGACTCTTTGGCTTAGTATGCTAAGTCTAAGATCTTAGTCAAGGTTCCTGTCAGGTCAAGCAGTTTATCTTGGCACATCCAACATGAGCGATCCGGGCCCTTTTTCGGATCCCTTGCGTATTTTTTCATAAAAGTGACCATGATGGGATCTACCTCTGGCATGTCTGCAACCTTACCCACCAGGTCTGGGTGGGGGCATTCCATGCGGAGGCGTGCACATACCTCTTTATCAAAGTTCTGCCATAGATGGGTTTGAAGGTGTTCCGCGACCTCTGGAGGGGGAACCCAATTGGAGTCCGTGGGGTGAATTATTTCGGTGGGCTTGAATTGGAGCACCCGAAGGGTATGGACTGGAGCCCATTTCTTCTTACTGAGTCTTGCCTTCTCACCCTCATCACTGTCCTCAGTGTGGGAAGAGCAGTCTGAGTCTAGGGCCTCTGCATGCTGTGAGCTGTGAGACTGAGAGGACTCTCCCTGTGGGTTGGCACTATAATCATGTTCAGTCTCTCTCTTGCGCCTTAGCTTTTCAAAAGCCTCTCCATGTACCTCTGGCTGTGATTTACTCTTGACTTTGCCCTTTTTTGATGGGCCCACCTCATTGTTGAGTTAAAAGAAATGTTCCCTTTGGATGGGACCTATATTCAACCAATCACTCTCAACAGTCTGCCATGCTTATATACCACACATACAGTACTCACCAATGATTAAGGCACTTATAAGTCGACTGCTTATTTTAGTCAAAATATAGATATATTTTAATCAGTGTAAAAAAGTTTTCTCCAAGTTTATATGACACACACAATTTTTTTGATCACATCGTTAAAAACATTTAAATTCAAATACATTGAAAATACAATAATCTAAAAACACAACTCAAAAGGAGACTATAAAAAGACAATCCACTATGTCTTTAGCATGTTAATTTGGCTATGTACATAGACAGCATAGAGCATGGATCTAAATTCCCTGTCTGTAACTTGATGCTGACTCTTCCAAATTTAACACAACTTCTATTGTGGGCGTCGACACGTTTCAGTGGCACATTCGCAATAGGACCACCTTCTTCATGAAATTAACTTTTTTCTCCTTTTATTAAAAAGTGATCATATGTCAACCTTGTATCAAACCGGTGCTACTGCACTCAGTTCTAAGGTTTTCAAATCACTGCAACTGATGGTTGAGGTTGGATAATGATTTTCATAAAATCTCTATATCTTTTTCTGCGAATCTTCAATCTGAAAGAGGTTAACTCGGGTAGTTCAATATGCCTCCAAGGTCATGAACCCTTAAGTTAGTGAATCCAAGACCTCACTCCAAAATAATTAGGTCTGTTTAAAACCGAAACTGCCCTTAATCGCGTTTCGTCTTCCAATCACGGGTATCAATGTTTTCCCGGCATTCCTAACAATAGGGTAATTTGTTCGTGGCTTTTAATTCCAACGAAACTCCGTCCCCTAAAGTTTTTCTTCCGCCAGGATCCGTGCCTTAATCATTGGTGAGTACTGTATGTGTGGTATATAAGCATGGCAGACTGTTGAGAGTGATTGGTTGAATATAGGTCCCATCCAAGAGGAACATTTCTTTTAACTTGATAGTTACTGGGTGCTCCATCCCTTTGGACAAAAGAGCCCCCTATCCTTGATTTCAAGGTTTTTGTGTACCACCTCATTGTTGGCCGGAAGAAGTTGGGGTTGCCAGCCTTGTTGGCATGCAAACTCACACAGCTGCCCCGTGAAGGGACCTTGCCCCTGTACCAGGGCCTTATTCACAAATTGCTGTACACTGCAGTCCAGTGCATCCACCAAATCAAGCTCTAGCTGGTCATCACCTTCTTCATGGTAGTTGTTTGCCTCCGCCTTATAGGGCTCCCATTGTGCCATTCTCTCCACATGCACACTCAATTTACTGGATTCAATGAACCCTTAAGTTAGTGAATCCAAGACCTCACTCCAAAATAATTAGGTCTGTTTAAAACCGAAACTGCCCTTAATCGCGTTTCGTCTTCCAATCACGGGTATCAATGTTTTCCCGGCATTCCTAACAATAGGGTAATTTGTTCGTGGCTTTTAATTCCAACGAAACTCCGTCCCCTAAAGTTTTTCTTCCGCCAGGATCCGTGCCTTAATCATTGGTGAGTACTGTATGTGTGGTATATAAGCATGGCAGACTGTTGAGAGTGATTGGTTGAATATAGGTCCCATCCAAGAGGAACATTTCTTTTAACTTGATAGTTACTGGGTGCTCCATCCCTTTGGACAAAAGAGCCCCCTATCCTTGATTTCAAGGTTTTTGTGTACCACCTCATTGTTGGCCGGAAGAAGTTGGGGTTGCCAGCCTTGTTGGCATGCAAACTCACACAGCTGCCCCGTGAAGGGACCTTGCCCCTGTACCAGGGCCTTATTCACAAATTGCTGTACACTGCAGTCCAGTGCATCCACCAAATCAAGCTCTAGCTGGTCATCACCTTCTTCATGGTAGTTGTTTGCCTCCGCCTTATAGGGCTCCCATTGTGCCATTCTCTCCACATGCACACTCAATTTACTGGGAGCTGAGAGAGTAAGGGGGAGTGGAACTAACCCTGCAAGGCCAAGGATTGTGCCTTAATTTAAATGTGGAGGGAGCTGCCTGGGCCAAAAACCCACTCTAGGCAAAGCCTATGCAAATGTATACAACCCTGCACACACTTGTGAGACAGGGCGTAGGGGGAGCATTCACCCCTGCCACCACATACAGAGCCGGGTCACGTTATGTGTAGAAAAAGCCAGCAAATGCTCTGATCAATATCCCTGAGCGTCGTGTTCAATTTCTTCACATGCGCGTTGTGTGGTCCTTGTTCGCAAGTAAAGAGGACTGCGCACATCAGCGAGATGTGTGCTGTCCGCTCCCCGCTCCACTGAGGCAGCAAGCAGCATCAGAGTCCGGCCGCTGTAAGTGTTCAGAAAATGAAGACGGAGTCCCAGCGCTGTAGCGCATGCAGTGGGTGATTGGTCATCTTACCACTCCTGCCCTCATAGAACCGCAACTCGTATAAAGCATGACATTCACAGCAAATAGTGGTATGAAATACCTATAATTATGGCATAACAAGCATATAGAAAAGAAACATTCTAAGCAATAGAGATATGAGATATCTATAATTACGTCAGTACAAGCATAAATAATTAAACTGCACTTATCTGGCTGTTAAGCAGCAAAGAAAGAGGACACTAAATGGTGACTTCTACAGTTATATGGGTAGCTCATATATAATTGGAACATGTGACATGGGAGGTACAGGAAAACATGGGTAATGTAGTAAAGAAATGAGAAGCATAAGCAGAGCCTCCGGTCATGACATAGAATTTGTGGCATGTAAATAAAAAATGACATAGAAAGAAAAGAGAGGTAGGCACACTCCATGATGAAATGGCGTTGGGCCAAATAAGTTCATCAGTTTAATAGATGGTACAGTGGATGCTCACAGTGAGTATGAGTATTCAAACACCAGCTGGGGAAATTCTATTTTTCTTCTATTTTACCCAAATGAAAGATGCCCTATTGTAAATCACCCCTAGCAGTGTTTGGGAGATTTGTGGCTTTTTAGTCAAGCCAGTGCATGTCAGACATTGGTGAAATGCTGTGGCACGTGGAAGGGGGCAAGGTTTGCTATGAAAGAAATCCCTTAATTTGTGGAATGAGATTTTGGGAATGGTTGTGTAAGAAAAAGAAATGCATGGGGCAAGTGCCAGAGTGAAAGAAAGGAAGGGCTCTTTGTTTATAAATCATGAAAACCAAGTGTAGATTTGTGGCATGTAAAAGCAAAGAGTCATGGAAATAGAAGGAGGACAGTACCCTTCTTTCATGACACAAAAGCTTTGGACAAAATTTATGAATGTAGGATAAATGGTCCAGTGGTAATTCACAAGGGTGTTAAGTAACTTATGACAAGAGTTCAAACCCTGGTTGTGAAAATTAGATTTTTATATTCTTTTCTATTTTTTTCGATCTTACTCAAATGAAAGATGCCCTTTTGTAGATCACCCCTTAGCAGTGTCTGGGAGATTTGTGGCCTTTTAGTCAAGCCAGTGCATGTCAGACATTTGTGACATGCTGTGGCATGTGGAAGGGGGCAAGGTTTGATATGAAAGAAATCCCTTGTTTTGTGGAATGAGACTTTGGGGATGGTTGTGTAAGAAAAAGAAATGCATGGGGCAAGTCCCAAAGTACAAGAAAAGAAGGGCTATTTGTTTATAAATCACAAAAATCAAATGTAGACATGTGGCATGTAAAAGCAAAACAACATGGAAATAGACACAGGACCACACACTCTTCCCATGACACAAAAGGCCTTAAGCAACAGATAATTCCAGTAATACAGATGAGATGGTATAGTGGAAGCTAAGAGGAGCTAGATGTGCATTTTGACCAAGGTTCCAACCCCAGCTGGAGAAAATCGATTTTTATATTCTTTCAATTTTTTTTCGAATTTACACAAATGCAAGCTGTCCTTTTGTAAATCACCCCCTAGCAGTGTATGGGAGATTTGGGGCCTCTTTAGACAAGCCAATGCATGTCAGACATTGGTGACATGCTGTGGCATGTGGAAGGGGGGCAAGGTTTGTTATGAAAGAAATCCCTTATTTTGTGGAATGAGAATTTGGGGATGATTGGGTAAGAAAAAGAAATGCATGGGGCAAGTGCCAGAGTGAAAGAAAGGAAGGGCTATTAGTGTTTAAAATATGAAAATCAAGAGTGGATTTGTGGCATGTAAAAAGCAAAACAACATGGAAATAGAAGGACCAGCACACTCTTTCCATGACAGAAGGGCTATGGGCAGCGAACAGATGGTACAGTGGTAGCTAACATGGGCTATCGTTGCTTTTTGACCGGGTTCAAACTCCAGCTGGGGAAAATCGATTTTTATATTCTTTTCCATTTTTTTTATAATTTAAACAAATGAAAGCTCTCCCTTTGTAAATCACCCCCTAGCAGTGTATGGGAGATTTGGGGCCTCTTTAGTTAAGCCAATGCATGTCAGACATTGGTGACATGCTGTGGCATGTGGAAAGGGGGCAAGGTTTGCTATGAAAGAAATCCCTTATTTAGTGGAATGAGAATGTGGGGATGATTGTGTAAGAAAAAGAAATGCATGGGGCAAGTGGCAGAGTGAAAGAAAGGAAGGGCTATTGGTATATAAAGCATGGAAATCAAGAGTGGATTTCTGGCATGTAAATCCAAACACCATGAAAATAGAAGAAGGACCAGCACAATTACCTCATGACTAAAAGACCTTGGGCTGAAGAAGTTTTCAGCAAAAGAGATGGTACAATGGCAGTTCACTGGGGCTGTTAGTGTTTTTTGATCAGGGTTCAAACCCCAGCTGGGGAAAATCGATTTTTTAATGTTTTTACATTTTGTTTCTAATTTCCATAAATGAAAGCTGTGCCTTTGTAAATCACCCCTAGCAGTGTCTTGGAGAATTATAGCCTCTTTAGTCATAGTGCATGTCAGGTATTGAGCATGCTGTGGCATGTGGAAGGGGGCAAGGTTTGCTATGAAAGAAATCCCTTATTTTGTGGAATGAGAATTTGGGGATGATTGGGTAAGAAAAAGAAATGCATGGGGCAAGTGGCAGAGTGAAAGAAAGGAAGGGCTATTTGTGTTTAAAATATGAAAATCAAGAGTGGATTTGTGGCATGTAAAAGCAAAACAACATGGAAATAGAAGAAGGACCGGCACACTCTTTCCATGACAAAAGGGGTATGGGCAGCACAAAAAATCAGCAGAACAGATAGTACAGTGGTAGGTAACATGGGCTATCATTGCTTTTTGATCAGGGTTCAAACCCCAGCTGGGGAAAATCGATTTTTATATTCTTTTCCATTTTTTTTATAATTTAAACAAATGAAAGCTGTCCCTTTGTAAATCACCCCCTAGCAGTGTATGGGAGATTTGGGGCCTCTTTAGTCAAGCCAATGCATGTCAGACATTGGTGATATGCTGTGGCATGTGGAAAGGGGACAAGGTTTGCTATGAAAGAAATCCCTTATTTTGTGGAATGAGAATTTGGGGATGATTGTGTAAGAAAAAGAAATGCATGGGGCAAGTGGCAGAGTGAAAGACAGGAAGGGCTATTGGTATATAAAGCATGGAAATCAAGAGTGGATTTCTGGCATGTAAATCCAAACACCATGAAAATAGAAGAAGGACCAGCACAATTTCCTCCTGACAAAAAGGCCTTGGGGTGTAGAAAATTTCAGCAAAAGAGGTGGTACAATGGCAGTTCACTGGGGCTATGAGTGCATTTTGACCAGGGTTCAAACCCCAACTGGGGAAAATCGATTTTTTTAATTTTTTTACTTTTTTTTTTAATTTCCACAAATGAGAGCTGTGCCTTTGTAAATCACCCCCTGGCAGTGTCTTGGAGAATTATAGCCTCTTTAGTCATAGTGCATGTCAGGCATTGATGGCATGCTGTGGCATGTGGGAGGGGGACAAGGTTTGCTATGAAAGAAATCCCTTATTTTGTGGAATGAGAATTTGGGGATGATTGGGTAAGAAAAAGAAATGCATGGGGCAAGTGGCAGAGTGAAAGAAAGGAAGGGCTATTTGTGTTTAAAATATGAAAATCAAGAGTGGATTTGTGGCATGTAAAAGCAAAACAACATGGAAATAGAAGGACCAGCACACTCTTTCCATGACAGAAGGGCTATGGGCAGCAAACAAATTCAGCAGAACAGATGGTACAGTGGTAGCTAACATGGGCTATCATTGCTTTTTTTGACCGGGTTCAAACCCCAGCTGGGGAAAATCGATTTTTATATTCTTTTCCATTTTTTTTATAATTTAAACAAATGAAAGCTCTCCCTTTGTAAATCACCCCCTAGCAGTGTATGGGAGATTTGGGGCCTCTTTAGTCAAGCCAATGCATGTCAGACATTGGTGACATGCTGTGGCATGTGGAAAGGGGGCAAGGTTTGCTATGAAAGAAATCCCTTATTTTGTGGAATGAGAATTTGGAGATGATTGGGTAAGAAAAAGAAATGCATGGGGCAAGTGGCAGAGTGAAAGAAAGGAAGGGCTATTTGTATATAAAGCATGGAAATCAAGAGCGGATGTGTTTCATGTAAAAGCAAAACAGCATGGAAATAAAAATAGGGCAGCACCCTTTTTCTATGACAAAAACACTTTTGGGGAAGGATTTTAAAAGCAGAGCACATGGTATAGTGGTAGATAACAGCAGCTATGTGTACCTTTTGGCAAGGGTTCAAACCCCACCTGGGGAAATTTATTTTAATTTTTTTTTTAATTATTATTTATTTATTTATTTTAGTAGAGTGAAAGATAGTCCTTTGGAAATCGTAACTGACATTATCTCCAGTTAATCATGAAAGAGAATGTAAAAAATCTATGGCACATGTCACATGAGCTGTGGCATATGTCACATGACAGAGTGACATGTGTCACATGCCAGGAATGGGCTCCAACCCTTACTGCCGCGCCTCCCAGCGTACCCGGCAACCCAGGAGGTGCAGACTGGAATCCCCCCACAGGCAAACTCATCCTCGGAGGAGGGAATCCACTCGACTTCCCCCTAGTCCAGCAGGGAAGTGGACGGGAAATGCTGCATCGCCCCCACCGCCCGGCAGCGGAGCGTGTAAGTAACCAGAAGCTCCCCAGCTCCTGCTCCTTGTCCCATTCTGTTGAAAGACAGAAAAAAAGAACAGGAGGAATGCTGGGATAGGTACTCTTTTGTACTCCCAGGGGGAGGGGGTGAGGTAGGGCCAGCATTCCTTCTTTCTGCTTTTCTGTCATGAGATAGCACTATCTCACTATTTTATGAATGGGACGATGACAGGAGGGACCTGTGAGGTAATATACATTCACTTCATGTACACACTGTACGCATACCCAAACATACATTTCCTCTTCTCAGTAGTCCTTTTGAGTTGAGTAACTAACACTTTTTTCTGTGTTTAAAAATGATTTATTGAATGATAAATAGAGTAAAATGCATTACAACTGAGAAAAAGAAAATAATTTCTATATCAGCTACGTTTTGAAGAAGAATACTTTGAAGTCGAAAACAATTTGTAGACCACTATCACATAGGTCAATTCAACCACACTCAGAACACTTGGGCCCTCATTTACTATATTTTGATGCACAGCAGCAGGTAGCCTTCCTGCTGCTCTGCGGTGACTCAAAAGAAAAGGGCAGGAGCAGATACGGCACATTCCTGTCCTTCTCCCCTGTGCCGGCGCACAAACCACAGCTGTGCGCCAGCGCAAACACTCTTGCGTCATGTTGCAAGGGTGCCTGTGTTGCAGGGATGATTGTTTTTGTGCAGGAAGGGGCACCTCTCTGCCAAAAAACAATCATTGATGGCCTTTTCCTCCTTCTATGCATGCTGCAGAGTGCAGCACGCATAGAAAGAGGAAAACAAGAGGAGGAATAAAAGTATTTCTCCTCGTTGCGCCACTCCTACGCCTCCCCCAGGGGAGGCATAGGATTCCGACGCATTCCCACCTTTACAAAACATTGTAAATCTAAGAATGTGTCAGGTTCCATGGATGTTGTGTGGGAAAACCCACAGCAACACCCATGGAACGCCCCTTTCATGCAGAGTATTGCATGAAAGGGGCCCATATTTGCAAGGCCCTGAAAAGTCACACAGGATGACTTTATGCGGCCTTGTAAATATGGGAGGCCGATTGCGCCGCCAGTGCGTCAAAAAAAGTGACGCACCGGCGGCGCGTGGGGCTTGTAAATTAGGCCCTTTGTACTCTAATCTTACAAATAGAAAGAGGAAGGAAGAGAAATAGCAAACAGAAGTGAAAAGGAGATTCTAAAAGAGAAAATAAAAGTTAATTGTGAAGCATCAATAACACATTCAACGGTCACAAATCAATTAAGTAAAAATCAATGCGGTTTGAATTACATTTGCATCCTCAGAATATACATGTGGTCCAGACAGGAAAGAGGAAAATGGTAACCAAACGAGATCTCTTGATTAAGTGTTGAGTAGAATCTACACTTGTTCTCTCTAAACGAAGAGTATGGCGTGACATAATCCACCATCTTATAAAGTTAATATTATTAGTATCTTTCGAAAAAGACGAAATAATTCGAAATGCAATGGGAATTAGTAAATCTACGAATTTCCCAACCACAACACTGTTTTGCTAAATGTTAGAGGTACCTCCTGGAAAGATATATTTCTTATTAAATAGAAACGTGACAGAACAATTCAGAATGAAAGCACACAGTCCAAGTGAAAACATGGCCTGTAAAACGATGCAAATTTAGTTACAATTTAAAATACATAGAGGTAGAAAATCATATAAAAAATGCGGTGAATGACAGTAGGTCAAGTGCAAATAAAAACATATAAAGCCATAAACTTACTACATTACTCAGAGTGCATTAGCCTTTGCGACCACACGGTGGCTCTCACAAAAGTCCCAACATGAAGGCAAGACTCAACGTCGGTCATTTGCTGTAGGAAATAAAAAGCTGAGCTGCAATGCCTAGAGTTCCAAGACCTCATAAATGCAATTAAAATGTTTAGTATATGTATTATAAAATCCACACACCAAAAAAAGAACATTGTTTGCCCGGATCTACCATCACTAGGACAAGGGTAAGTACCACGTTTTTTTGATGGCCCAGTGGAAAACAGAGTAAATACTTCATGGTGTCGACCCTAAAACGAAATAATAGGCATCTTTCCCAGCGCCCAGGTGCACCAAACAAATATTGCGTCTGCGCACTTTCAGGGCTCAGATGCAGATAGGCTGCGACAGACGCTTCAGCATTTCCACAGAAAGTCTATGAGGTCGGCATGATTAGGTAATTCCGTTTTCCCAAGCTTTTTATTTAAACTCCCGCTGGAAACAGCCCAATCTTCTGAAATGCTATCATCACATACGCTAGCCATGGTATGCTAAGGTCCTTATCACATGCTAAGCAGTCCTTGAAGGGGGTCTCTATTAGGGGCCACCTCCTCAGTTCTCCAGATGGATAGCCACAGGAGTACGGGGCGAACTCTCTCTGATACAGTTGCCCACATAGGGCAAACCCAACTCCTCGTGGCAAATGAAATGGGAGGACGATAAGGGGGCCGAGAGAACTTTTATACACAAGCAGTTTTCCTCCAGCTGAATGGCCTTGCAATTGGTAATACCCCATGTCTCGGCCTGATATGCTGCACCAGGGACATCCTGAGTCGCATAGATCTGCAGAAGCGGTGAGAGTGCCCTCCCCCCAGGGGGCGGAGGTAGACTAAAGAGAAACCAACTGCCCTAGATAGCTTCCGCCTGTGATGTGTGATATTAGGTGCCCAAGATCCATCTGAATCAAAGATAAGACAAAGTGCTGGTTCTTTCTATGTAGTTTGTACCAACAGATGAAAGATGAAAATCAGCCATGAATTGGATAAAGGAAGACACCAACAGATGCAGAGCTTTTAGCAAAGTAGGGAGTCTAGAGAACGGGGCTTTTGTTGCAGTTACCCCCCACACACTTTTTACCCCCTTTTTAGCTAATAAATGCTGATTTTCAACTCTGACGGAGCACTGAGGCCTGCTAACCCGACCTCAGAGCCAGTGCTCGTTCCCTAAAACAATGTAAAGTCGAAATTGTAATACAATTGGCTAAGGACTTTAGCACCCCTGTCGTGTAGTTCCTATAGTACCCATGCAGGACCTGCGCGTTTCGATAACATACACTGTGGGCTTGGTGTTAGACTGACTCTGTGCACCCCCACTGTGTATGTTAGCCTGATTTGCATTAGCTACCTCACAGTGCCACTAGAATCTCCTCTTATCGGGGAGAGATTAGTTTCTGGCAACCTTAGATCATGACAACCCAAATTCCTCAGAATCGTGGAAACAATGTACTACTTTTCGCTCAGTCACTCGTGCTTACTTATTCGGTTTGTCTCAGAGAGTTACACAGAATAAACAGTCTGGGCGTTTCAATAAGTATTTATTGAACAGTTGTTATTCTAGTGTAAAATATATGTGCTGCGGCAACCAGCAGACGATAGCAGAGATATATTATCAGCAGTACGATAAAAGCAAAGGGATAGAATAGTGCTACCATATTGCAATAGTCATGAATACATACATGAATATAAAAAGCATTATGAAAAGTGCGCGTACTCCTACGATGCCTAACTAGATGTACCTGAGTGTACCTAGCATATGTGGAGGTCTAAAAGCCTAAGAGCCAAGAATCCTTCTAGGATTTAGTCGAACCCCCATACCTGAATATAGAGAGTGTGGGACCCCGTCCTGGTCTCGAGTTGGACACCCCGCAAGGGTTGTGTTAGACCGCTGTCCGCTGGAGCGACTGCATGCAGGAGCCTCAGCGTCTCTGGTCATTGTGTCAGCATGGAAGTCTCGGGTCCCTCTGTCTTACCGGGGTAAGATGTGGTGTATTTATACCCTGAAGACTCTAGTTGCTTCGTATGGTTTGTATTGGCCCTTGTTAGACTTGAGGAAGACGTCAGGGGTGAACTTTGTGCATACATATTATGCAGGTGGTGTATTCCTAGAGAGCCATGCATAATTGATGAGTACAGTGTGGGCCTGTGTTAGAAAAAAACCCTGCTGTATTCAAAACCACAGCCCTCAGAGCTCGTTGTGTACTAGCAAGGACCAATGTAGGTGAAAGATCATGCCTATATAAGGAATCATGACTATAATAGGACATGTACAGTTATGACCGTAATAGGGCATATGCGGCATTGACCATAACAGGGCAAGTACGAATATGACCGTATTAGGGCAAATACGAATACGTCCATTTTAGGGTATGTATGAACGGGTCTACATTAGGGCCTCTATACGGTCCCTAGTAAATGGTACTCCATGTATCTAGGGCAGGGGTACTAAAGAGGGTCCCTACCGGCTGCAGCATATCTTATGCCCCCTAAGGGACCCATTTACAAATTTCACACAGGCTGCCCCCCCCAAACGCCAGCCCTTTTTAAAATCACCCGGCCACTGCCCTAAAATCAAACTCCCTCGGCCCCCAGCCCTCTTAAAAATACCCAGCACCTCCCCTGAACCTTAAAGCTGTACCCCAGCACAACCTCCCCATGGCCCCCAGTCCCTACAAAACCCCACCCCCAGTCTAACACCCTAAATCCATATCCCCCACCCCAGGCCCAATCCTCCTTACCTTAACAGGACGATAAGGCAGCTCTTCTCAGGCGCGGCACAGGTCGTCAAGAGGAAGCAGACGGGTCTTTCTGTTTCCTCTAACGATGCCAATAGCCTTGACTACGCTGGTGCCTTTACCACCGTTACCAGCGTATGCCCATACTACCAGTGCTACATATATGCCTTTAACATTCATACCTTTACAACATTAATTTGTTGTCAAGGCATGTATGGTAAAGGCCTATACGTTGTAAAAAATGTGTGGTAAAGGCTATGCGTGGTAACGCATGCGTGGTAAAGGCTATTCGTGTAACAGTGCATGCGTGGTAACGCATGCGTGGTAAAGGCTATGCGTGTAACAGTGCATGCGTGGCAACGCATGCGTGGTAAAGGCTATTCGTGTAACAGTGCATGCGTGGCAACGCATGCATGGTAAAGGCAATGCGTGCAACAGTGCATGCGTGGTAACGCATGCAGGGTAAAAGCTATGGTTGTAACAGTGCATGCGTGGTAACGCATGCGTTGCAAAGGCTATGCGTGTAACAGTGCATGCGTGGTAACGCATGCAGGGTGAAAGCTATGGTTGTAACAGTGCATGCGTGGTAAGGCATGCGTTGCAAAGGCTATGCGTGTAACAGTGCATGTGTGGTAACGCATGCATGGTAAAGGCTATTCGTGTAACAGTGCATGCGTGGCAACGCATGCGTGGTAAAGGCTATGCGTGTAACAGTGCATGTGTGGTAACGCATGCATGATAAAGGCTATGCATGTAACAGTGCATGCGTGGTAATGCATGCAGGGTAAAAGCTATGCGTGTAACAGTGCATGTGTGGTAACGCATGCGTTGTAAAGGCTATGCGTGTAACAGTGCATGCGTGGTAACGCATGCATGGTAAAGGCTATTCGTGTAACAGTGCATGCGTGGCAACGCATGCATGGTAAAGGCTATGCGTGTAACAGTGCATGCGTGGTAACTCATGCATGATAAAGGCTATGCATGTAACAGTGCATGTATGGTAACACATGCAGGGTAAAAGCTATGCGTGTAACAGTGCATGCGTGGTAACGCATGCATGGTAAAGGCTATGCGTGTAACAGTGCATGCGTGGTAACGCATGCATGATAAAGGCTATGCGTGTAACAGTGCATGTGTGGTAACGCATGCAGGGTAAAAGCTATGCGTGTAACAGTGCATGAATGGTAATGCATGCGTTGTAAAGGCTATGCGTGTAACAGTGCATGCGTGGTAACGCATGCATGGTAAAGGCTATTCGTGTAACAGTGCATGCGTGGCAACGCATGCGTGGTAAAGGCTATGCGTGTAACAGTGCATGCGTGGTAATGCATGCGTTGTAAAGGCTATGCGTGTAACAGTGCATGCGTGGTAACGCATGCATGGTAAAGGCTATTCGTGTAACAGTGCATGCGTGGCAACGCATGCGTGGTAAAGGCTATGCGTGTAACAGTGCATGCGTGGCAACGCATGCGTGGTAAAGGCTATGCATGTAACAGTGCATGCGTGGTAATGCATGCAGGGTAATAGCTGTTTCCCATGCCTAGCTGCTCACCCACACTACCACAAAAGAGAGCATTTGGGGTGTCATTTCTGCCTCTGTAATTCTTCTGGGGTTTGCTTGGACTCTTTACACAGTGTACCTCTTCTTTGGACCACCATGTAAAGAGACAGCTTCCTACATGGAGTGAAGTTCTATTCACCTTGGGGATATCGGGGTAATGGTGGTTAGATAGGGGCTGAGCTCGTCAATATAAGCGACAAACAGTAAAGGTGCCAACACACAGTCTTACCTCACACCTCAGAAGATTTTGATCTCATTGGAGACTTCGTCATTTGGTACAAACCTTATTCTGGCTTTCATGTTCTCACGAGGTAAGGCTAGAAAGTGTACAAGTACTTCATCCATTCCCTTAGAAAGGAGAAGTCATCGGGGGTTTGAGCAGATTGCACAATCAATTGCTGACGTCAAATCCATAAGTGCAAGATACAACGGTATTTGTTTAGCTATTGTGTACTTGACAATGATTAGACCTAGCACTGCTCAATTGTACCGACACGTTTTCGAAATCCATACTGACAGATATGTAAAACTGTGTTATCTGACGCCAATTCCTTAATCCTATTATATGTAACTCTGCCTAGAATTTTTACGGATGTGTCTATGAGTAAGATAGGATGATAGCCGCTATGATGAGACCGATTGCCTTTTTAAAATATTGGGATGATGATTGAGGTAGTCCAATAACTCGGTACCGGGGAATGTACGAGATTATTGAAAACGTTAGTCAGTTGTGGAGCCCAAAGTTTGATGTTGCACTTCATCAGATCTATGGGAACTCCGTCTGGCCCAGGTGCCTTCCCATTGACACTCTGTTGTATGGAGTCAACAACTTCAGATAAAGTAACACAAATGCCCTGACATTTGCTACCGGACACACTCGGCTGCGAAATCGTTACTGGGGCAGAATATATTTTGGAAAAGTGAGCCTTTCGTGCCTCACTGGAAATGTGGAAACTAGTTGGGGTCAAAGTGTGATTTAGTGTTCTCATGGTAGTTACAGCAGACCAGAAGGACTTACAATCCTTCATAGATGATGATTGGGCTAGTGTGTTCAATTCTGGTTGATAACCTCCTTCCATCTCTTTACAGTAACCGCTTTGTACTGCTTACGTAAAGCAGCTACTGTGAGTGTATCTCAAGGATTAGCAGTACGTGCCCTGAGCAATAGTCAATTGGCTGCCTAGCAGTCTTGATTAAACCACTTCGGTGCAGTATGCATGGATCTGATGGGTTTCACAAAGAGCTTTTTAATGATTGTACAAAAGTCAACAAAGTAGCAAACTATCGGCTTCTGGTCTACCTCGTCGGTCAAGCAACCCATGATCAACTCCTGATTATCTCTTATTATGGTTTCCATCAATTGGACCAGATTACGGAGTTTCTATATCAATCTAAGGCTACCTGAGGATGATTGCAGCTAGCTAATCCCATCATCAACATTGGTTCTGATCCTCAATGGTATTGAAGCCAGTGCTGCTTCAATAGGGTCGTGATCACCAAAGTATGAGAGAATAGTTGCTCCATTATGTAATATATTGATTTGACTGCTAGAGTTAAAAACATAATCAATTACTGAAATGCTCCCTCTACCCCCTAAAAGCATGCTTCCCAGAATCACTGACGCCTTCCACAGCCATCATTATTTATTCAGGTCGCGTGTTGAGAGATATACCTCTAGTTCCTTCCATTGATGATCAAGACCCTCTATAGAGTGCTTTTCATTCTGTGAGTTAAGATGCTGGGTCAGCCTGGCATTAAAGTTACCTGCTAGAGAGAGATGCAGCCGATGCCCCCATCTGTGGCCTTACCTGTCAGAGAATTGAGTATTCAAACAAAACAGGCAACTTCGTCTTCGGTGTAGTAACAAAATCATTGTTAAAAAATTAACCAAATATAGAATAATAACATATATCCATTATCTTATCCCAGATTTGTACTGAAAAATAAATTAACCTTGGAACAGTCAAAAACATATGAAAGAGGTCACTGTTCTCCACATAACAAGACTAGCATTTATCATCAGTGGAAGCTTTAGACTTAAAAAGAGAAGTAGGGGTAAGAAGCAACCTATTATAAAAGGAATGCAGGGTTTGAGTAGGACTCGCAGAGCGAGATGTGGAGTGAATTTTGGCCCAAATCAGGATTCCAAATGTGAAGTGCAAAGGTATGTTGAAAGTCCATTTCCCATTGTAATTCAACCTTCGGTTTAGATCTATCAGCAGAAAATGTATCAATATGCTTATATATGTAGGAAGCTCTCACTTCATTGGAGAAAGTAAAAGTGGATACTGTATGTTGGTGGCAGTGATCAGGAGATTGGAGGAAAGAGATCTATTGTGGCAGAATCCCGTTAAGTTGTTTGCATTTGGTATTATTAGATGGGGTTAAAATAGAAGGTTTGCTGATGGTCAGAAAAGGAAATTAACTCATTATCTGAACATTTTTGTCATGATACCCTTTGGTATCCATTCTTTCCAATAATGTATTATATTCTTTAATTTAATATTTTTGTTATACTAAATGGGGAGCTCCTAAAAATTTGAAGCTGTGAATATATTTTTGTAAGACGTGATATAGCTAAAAAACCAGAAAAAATAGTAGTGGGTAACAGGAATAATTTAGGAGGTTGTGAGAAAAATGGCATATTTCTGATGGAGAAGGGAGTTATTATGGATTGCTCTAATTTGTGCCGCATGGTATGTGCTGGGGCAGCATCAACCAACATAGTAGTCCATATTTGTTTGAAGGTGAAGCCTGAATGATGTTTAGGGAAATCTCCCCAACATTTTAGGCTGTGGCAGCTTGTATAAAGATATACCTGCTGTTTTTTGATTCCATAAAAATGTTGTTAATATACTATTTAGAGATTTTTTTAAATTCTGAAGTTTCACCAGTAGCATGGAGAGATACAAATTAATAATTGGCACCATCATCATTTTAATGGTGTCCAAACTGCCCCACCATAATAAAAATAATGGTGACCACTTTTCTGTCAAACAGTTTATGTTTTATCAATGTTAATAATAATAAATAATAATAATAGTAGCATTTGTAGAGCGCAACAGCTACCTCATACAGAGGTGTCCCGGCGCTTATCGGTAAATGCAGGTGAGTATCAGCCCAACAGTGCAGCTAGCCTTGACTAAAGAGCCAAGTCTTCAAGGTTTTCCTGAACTCACGTTCTGACTCAATCAAGCGCATATGGGCGGGCAGAGAGTTCCACATCCTGGCAGTCCTAACTGTGAAGGACCTGCCTCCCATTCGGGACTTAGCATAGCGAGGTACACAAAGCAGGTGCTGGGATTTGGATCTCAGTGTGCGTTTTTGTTGATATGGGCAAAGCCTGCGCCTGAGATACCCAGGGCGACTGTTGTGTAAGGCACGGAAGGCCAGGGTCAGGGACTTGAACTCTATCCTTTTTGGTGCAGGGAGCCAGTGAAGTTGTTGTCGTGTAGTTCCTATAGCACCCCTGCAGGACCTGCGCGTTTGGATAACAAACTGTGGGCTTGGTGGTAAACTGGCTCTGTGCACCCCCACCGCATATGTTAGCCGGATTTGCATTAGCTAGCTCACAGTGCCCCTAGAATCTCCTCTTATCGGGGAGAAATTAGTTTCTGGCAACCTTAGATCATGACAACCCTGATCCCTCAGAATCGTGGAAACAATGTACTACTTTTCGCTCAGTCACTCGTGCTTACTTGTTCGGTTTGTCTCAGAGAGTTACACAGAATAAACAGTCTGGGCGTTTCAATAAGTATTTATTGAACAGTTGTTATTCTAGTGTAGAATATATGTGCTGCAACAACCAGCAGACAATAGCAGAGATATATTATCAGCAGTACGATAAAAGTGAAAGGATAGTATAGTTCTACCATATTGCAATAATGATGGTTGCATACATGAATATATGAAATGCATTATAAAAGTGCGCGTACTCCTACGATGCCTAACTAGATGTACCTAAGTGTACCTAGCATGTGTGTAGGTCTAAAAGCCTAAGAGCCAAGAATCCTTCTAGGATTTAGTCGAACCCCATTACCTGAATAGAGAGAGTGTGGGACCCGGTCCTGGTCTCGAGTTGGACACCCCGAAAGGGCTGTGTTAGACCGCTGTCAGCTGGAGCGACGGCATGCAGGAGCCTCAGCATCTCTGGTCAGTGTGTCGGCATGGAAGTCTCGGTTCCCTCTGTCTTACCGTGGCAAGATGTGGTGTATTTATACCCTAAAGTGTCTCGTCCCTTAGTATGGTTTGTATTGGTCTTTGTTGGACATGAGGAAGACGTCAGGGGTGAACTTTGTACATACATATTATGCGGGAGATGTAGCTGGTGAATGCTCATGCATAATTTATGAGTACATTGTAGGCCTGTGTTCGGGAAAAACCCTGCAGTGTTCAAACCACAGACTAGATAACGTTCAACCCTCAGAGTTCGTTGTGTACTGTAGGGAACTAATGTAGGTGAAAGATCATGCCTATATTAGGGCATAGGAGATCATGACTATAATAGGGCATAGACGATTATGACCAAAATAGGGCATATACGATTATGACCATAATAGGGCATATACGATTATGACCATATACGGCATATATGAACGTGTCTATATTAGGGCCTCTATACGAAACATAACACCCACTCCTCTTTCGAATTGGATGACAATGACCATACTTAAAATCTGGACAATTTTAAAAAAAATCTTAAAAACAGCTAAAAACATGGTTTTAAAAAGACGTTTAAAAATGTTTAAAAATGTTACAAATCAGCTATTCTTTAGTTGCCACTTCAAAAAGTCAATTCTGTCTCACTTATAAAAGTTGCATTACTACAAGCAGAAGAAGGCCATTATTTCTCAAGTGAAAGTGTCAATTTAGGAAATGTTCCAAATTTAGTTTGTTTATTTATGAAACGAAGTGGAGAAGCCGAATTCTTTCCCAGGACGCGATGAGCCAATTCAAGATTAAGTGTCCTGGCTGGGAGATACAGCATTATTGGTGTTAGCTACTGCAGACGACAAATCCAACACCTCACAGAGAACGTCAATCGCACATAGATGGAATTCAGCACTGCCAACAGTCGGTGCTGCGGCAGCTTGTGCGGCAGTTGTTACCTGAGTGCCTGTGGAGGAGCCACCTAACCCAGCAGGAGCAAACGGCACCTGTGGATTCTCAAGGAATGCGTTCATCAGAATTGGAAGATGCTGGGGACAACGCAGAGCATGGGCCTTTAGGGGGTCCAGCATAGCATCCATGTCCGGAGGCGTATCTGATGGAAACGTTAGACAGAGATCCAACGCTCATTCTTCTCCGCAAAACAGGCATCGAAGAACAGGTAAGATGCAGTCCACCCAGACTGGTCTAAACGATATAAACCAAGAGGCGTTAAGTTCTCTTAGGCAAGGTATACCCAGAAGCTGCACCATGCGTTCACGGTATTTCCGCTCCATGAGTATGTTCGCCATTTCCTCTGAAAGTGGTTCGTCCATTGCGTAGCAGTAAGATTACAATCAGGACTCCTGCAATTAGGAACAGGATAAGCGGGAGACCTCCAAAAACGCTTCCCACTACGGAGTGTATAAAATTTGGGATTAATCCTAGGACTGTCTGAAAGGTACTTAATAGTCCTGACCCTATGGTCTTAAATAGGTGTACAATACCGCTCGTATCAAACATGTTAAAGATACAACCCACCATTTCTGCGAAATGAAAGGGGCAGTTCGTACGTATAAGCGCCTGTATCTCAGTCGAGGTCCCTGCAACTTGAAGTTCAAAGGTTTCTCGAGCGGAGGTTAAGGGCACGGGTTGCTGTAAAAGCATGGCCTTCAGTCTGCTCAAAGTATCAAATTGTATAAAGGAAACATTCAACGAAGGCCATAACGGCGCCTCCCTGACTGTGTTCAGTGGCGGAAACAATACTTGCATACAGCAAGTAACCCTGGAGCTAACAGTGACCAGATAGGCGACGCCCGGAAGCATCCCACAGCAACCTTGATCGTTTAGCATCAAGTAACTCCCATTCGAGAGCAGCTGGAAAACTGGCGTGATCATGGCCGTTGGGGTCCCTGACATGTGACAAGATAGATTCGCTACCGAACCACTACATGCTCCATGCAAAGAAATATCCTGACACATGAGAGAACCGCTTAAAGCATTCTTGCAGTTTGTACCACTCAGAAACACTTCTCGATCCCCACTCCGGCATCGATATCTATATGGTAGCTCCCAAGATTCCTTAATGTAACCCTTACCCATTTTTTTATATTTGCCTGCCTGCCTTTGCTCAAGGCAATATTGAAACTGAAACGTAGTGACCGGCAGAGTGATTTGGCCATGAATTAGCCATTCAGTTGATGGTGATTCGGCTACAGTGAATGGTAACCTTTCCAGTTTCTCAATACACAGCATTGTATATTTGGCTCCCCTTTGTGCCATTTCTGTCTGTTTATCGGTTAGATTGTTTCCCGAAAACAGAGACGTGGTGTTTATGAAACGCCAGGGCACGTAGCCTGCACGCAAAGATTGCAGCGTCCAGCTTAACATTTTAATAGAACGTAACTGAGATTGCCCGTGTTGTAACAAGGCCAAGTCTTGTTCTAATACGTCAATTGCCGAAAATACAATGTTGCCTAAGGAGTAAATCCTGGAGGTCAAAGTTGTTAACCCATTATCCACTACAGCTAATGCCTTCTCTAAGTTAATACGGTCTATTTCCCGTATTCTTTCTGCGGCCTCCTGTTGGCATATTTTCCAGTTTTCATTATAATAGGCATAAATGCCAGCATATATGAAACATTTCTGACGTGTTTTCCTTGGGCCTAGCAAGAAATCCCTAAGGTCTACTTCAGGTGTGAGTAAGGTGAAGTGATGTTTTACTTCTGTGAGTGTTGAGGTCTCTAGCCAATCAAGGCACAACTTCCCAACACTATAGGATGTCACTACCCCTGGGTGTTGTCTTTGTACATATCGTGTATCTGGCCTACTGATACTAAACCCCTCGGTTGTACCTAGGAATCTCTGTTGACATGTGTTTGTGTCAATGGGCCAAATCAGCCATTCTGTCCAATTGGGATCTGACCTGTTGTACTGGAGAATGTCATCTAATCCTACACCGTGTGTAGTTGAACTCTGCCCCCCACCCATCTGTGATGGTGCTGGAAGCCCCGGTGTGTTCATTTCCTTGTTCTTGGCTAGTCCAAGACAGGATGTCTGTTGCACAGTTTCATTTAGAAATATCATCTGCTGTGGAATGAGGCGTGCTCTAAAAAGCGCTTCTGTTCCCTGGACCTGCCAGTCCATAGAACCCCAGATTGATTTTAATATATAGTGTCCTTCCATAGGTCAAAACCCTGTGTAGACAACTGGGCCATAAAGGAAGCAGAGTAAATCTGTTTGGTGTTAGTCAACATAATTTTCTGTGCTGATGTTGTTGCCACTTTGTAATAAAATGACTTCGGGTCAGATGTATTAAACCCTGAAAAGTATGTGAATTTCTGTGCAAAAGTTTGCGAACTACCTTTTGGAGGTGTTGGGCAGTGTTCCCACTGGTGGTATTCAAATACATTTCTAGGTGTTATAGATTTGTGCAAGAAATGATGACCATAATGTTGGTAACAGTACAATGTATCATAGTCTGAAGTACCTTCTAACATTTGATTGTTCGGAAATGCTGCAGTTTTTTCCAAATCAGACATCATATTATTTACAGTTTCAGTGTCCCAATCATCAGACAATGTACTGGAGGTAATGATATCACTTAAAGAAATTTTAAATACATGTTTAAGCTTTAAAAGTTCAGTCGGACCGAATATATCGAAATCAATCTTGTCCCATACTATACCGTCCGGTATAGGAACTGCTGTGATGTTCACTGAAGACAAGTCTCTTGGTTCACGATGTGAAGACTGGTGTGGCTTTAAAATCAAATTGACACTTTGGGCTGTAGAGCTCTGCTGGAGATATCGTCCATTAATAAGCATACTAAAAGTTATAGTTAAAACTAGCCAAAAAAGAAGAAATAGAATCCCAGTGATATACCATAGTTCTATCCAAGGTGACCCCAGGTAAGTCTTTCTAAAAAAAGCGCAAAAAGTCAATGAGTTTCTGTTTGTTTGATTTTTGGGCTGGCGTCGTTTCCGGCTCGCTTGGATCCAGTGAAAACGTATCAAAGTTCATGAAGTAGCCAGAAGCAGTTCGATCAATTGTTGGAATTGCAAAGGGATTTGTTGAAATTGGATTTTGCTCTTGACGAGGAATGTTGACGTAGACGTCTGTAGTCGGCCTTATTGCAACTTGGTTGTTAAGTTGATTTTCTTCTTAAAGTTGAACTTCTTGTTGAAGTGGAACGAGTTCCATAGCATTGTTGCTTAGTCCTTCATTCAGTACAGGTGGCTCTTCAAACGTGAAGAGTCTTTCTGTTTGAACTTCTTGGATTGTAGCGAGAGGAGGGCGTCTGCTACTGTGGAGTCCACGAGGCCTACTGTTTAGTATCGGCCACATAGTGTGGTTTGATTAAGTCGATTGAGACAAATCTTTTCTCCTTTTTCCAGGCAAGAGGCGGCAGTAGTACTGTTCTTCTGCCTTGGATTGCTAGGACTGGTACAGCTGTTCCGTAGGATGGTCCGAATTCTTTCTTGTCTGCAATCTTTTCTCTGACCAGATCCCCGACTTTTGGGATCCAGACAGGTCTTGCCGTTACTGCCTTGACTTCCTCAGTGGCGGTCTGTTTTAAGTGGACGTTGCTTTGTTGTGTCCTGGATTCATTTAGATCCTGTAAAACAGCCAAACGATCATGGATAGTTTTTCATCCGCCACTGTGCCTCCACAATCAAGATCAGGTACCCACATTCTCGTCCCAAATAGGACCTCGTAAGGAGTGACGCTCCTAGAGAGCTTCTTGGCTGGTTGTTAATTGCTCTTTGGACCCCAGAAAGGTGACTGACCCAACTACCGCCCTTGCCTAATACCCTAGCTGTTAAAGATTGCTTTAAGTCATGGTTTTTCCTCTCCACAACCGAATTACCCTCAGGATGGTACGGAGAGGAGTACCGCAACGCTACACCCATTCCTTCCATCGCCTCTTTGTAAGCACGAGAGCTAAACGCCGGGCCACGGTCAGAATGTAACGTGCCAACTGCGTATGTGCCGATAAAGACTCGCAAATCTTTTATAACAGTTCGAGCGTCAGCCGAGCGCTGAGGCCAGACCCATAGGAATCTACAGCAGGAATCCACTGCAACCATGATATATTTCTTGGCCCCATCAGATTGTAGGGGTCCACAGTGGTCCAAATACACACATGCGAGAGGTTTGTCTGATTTTAGTAATGGTGTCTACGCTGGGCGTGCTACGGTGGAGCCTTTCATCTGCTGGCAGATGTCGCACTTTAAGATGTAGTCTTTGGTCTGCTTTGTTAACCCTGGCCACCAGTAGCGCTGTTTCAGTAAAGAAATAGTCGCTGTAACGCCTGTATGCGCAGAGCCCAAACCCTCGTGTGCTGCTAAAATTAAGCCTTGCCTACAATCCATATTTGGTATTACTCTATCCCCCACTCCAGGAATCTGAGCATATGGAATGTTGTGTGCATCTAACTTGTAGGAGTATTTATGTGGAAATTTTTTAGGTACTGCTGTGCTGCCTTTGCGTGAAGCAATGACAGCTACCAAAATCTCGCTGTCTATTCTCGTTTTTGAACGAGTGATTGCAGCTACAGACGGTGTGGTACAGCCCCCTTTGCGGCTTCATCAGCCAATGAATTCCCTTCAACGTGAACGCCATCACGCTGATGACTCAGTGTATGTATCACGTGAGCCCTTGGTAGTTCGTTTCTCAACTCCACTACCTGTTCCCATAGCATTTTATGCCTAATTGTGGCACCCTTTGCGTCTTTAAACCCGTTTTGTTCCCAATGATGTAAATATTCATTGTACGACTGTACACAGTAAAAGGAATAATACACAATTAGTGTGGGGAATTCGTGTTCCGTATTTACAAGTGCCAGTATCAGTGCTTTTAATTCTGCCAACTGAGCCGTGCAGTCTCCTAGAGATTGCGTTTTAGTGCAGCTTGGATGGAACTTCCCATCGCGCATGGAACCATTAACGATTGCACACGCTGCGCTGTAAGCTTGCTTACTCCCTATGGCCGGTTGAGCAGATCCGTCAGTGTAAATAATATATTCATACTGATCTAGAGGCAAAATCTCATTTGGTAGAGGATATTCTTGTTCGTATTGCAGAAATGCTTGTGTTTTTAAACTTGGATCAAATCTGTATTCAACATCCGTTGCAGTAAGAGAATTAGCCCATTGTATCCATCTGGGATGTAAGGCTTTCGCATTTGGAATGCTATCCTTTGTAACAGCCTCTAAGGCTAGTTATGGGGTCCTGACTATTATGCGCTTTCCCTGAGCCAGAATTCTTATTCTTGCTACAGCGGTCTGCACTGCTGTCAGGTTTTTTTCTGTTGAAGTGAAACGCATCTCTGCGTTTGTGTACAGGTGTGATTTGTATGCGATTGGTACCGTTTCACCTTCATTGAAGGTTAAGTAAGTATACCTGCATTGACCCGCTATTACTCGGATCACTAAGTTGTGTACGTTTACGCGTATCTGTAAGTGTTTGAAGCTATTGTGTCTTCTTGTAGTGAACGTAGGATGTTTTATATTCCTGTATCCATTGTCTGACTGAAAAATCAGGTTTTATTAAGTCGTAGAAAGGTTTTACTCTTTCTGCGTAATCCAAAATGTATGTTAGACCAAAATTTAGGAATCCCAGAATTGATTGTAAATTCTTTAACGATTTTGGAGGTTGGAGCAGCGCACACTTTTCTAAAAAGTTAGCTGCTAGGCTTTTTCCTTCACTTGACAGCTCATACCAAAGAACAGGACATTGAGATGGGCAATTTTTGATTTTTTGAAATTACATTTATAGCCCTCAGAGGCGAATCCCATAATAATGGTGCTCACCCTGGTCAAGTGCCTCAGTAAGTCATCGTCCGTCAGATAAATATCATCCACATAGGACAATGCTTCTTCATCTAAATTTTGGAGTAACTCTGTTACCCTTGCTGAAAACAACCCCGGGCTATTCTTATACCCTTGGGGCAGATGACAAAATTGCCGTTGGGACCCTAGCGCTGAGAATGCGGTCAAATACCTGCTTTCAGGCGCTATATTTTGGCAGAAAAATCCATTTGAGATATCAAGTGTTGTTTTGTATTTTTTCCGCACAATGTTATTCATTAATGCGGCACTGTGTGCATTTTGAACTGCAAATGTCTTTGTGCAAGTGTTTAAATGTCTGTAATCTAAAACTAAACGATATGTGTTGTCAGGTTTTGATACGGGGAACAAAGGATTGTTCATTGGTGAGGTGCAATTTTCTATCACCCCTTGGTATTCAAGTTGATCTAGGATCTCCCTGACTTGTTTTTTAGCTTCCTGCTTTATAGGGTATTGTCTCTGAGCATTTGGAGAAACTTTTAATGGGTTCACATGGTTTGTTGAATCCTCATCCCAACCAGCATGATTTTTTTACAATGCCGGAGCTAGGGCAACCGCCCACTCCTGCGCTTATGTATGTTTTAAATGTATGGGAACGAGGTAGGAAAATGCTGGAAAAATTATCGTTTCTCCCTCAGTGCACTCTATGACGAATGCTGGCGGCCAGTCTTGCTCTGCTAATAGGATGTCATATCCAGATGACAGATTTTTCCAAAATAGACCTTTAACTTTCCTGGGCTTGTCCCCCTCCATCCGGAGTGTTATCTCATGTAACTTATGTGGGACACTTACCCGAGTATCAGGTGTTTCCACCGTGATATACTCACTCAACTCCGCTGTCACCAGAAATTCCTTCAGGTTCTGGCGAGCTATTGTTACTTCTGCCGCGCTGTCTAGCATCGTCTGAGTCCATTCCCCGTTCAGAAGCTGTGTCATCAGAATTGGGGGAATGTCTGATCTTGAGACCTGCCACCTTCTTCTTTTTGAACTGAGGTTTTGATTTTTGTTTATTTTCTTTTTTAGGTGCGTAGTCCGCAGGGCGTTGCGTGTCTCTGGACTTTGTACGCTCCTCTTGTCTGTGTTCTGACCGTCCTTCCCTCTCGAAGTTTTTTGATGAACCCTGAAAGGAACGAGAGGAACGTGTATCAGTATCCTGATACCTGTCAGGTTTCCTAATATTATCCCTATTCCGGAGGTTATACCTCCTTTCAGAGGGCTCCTGTTGAGGAGACCTGCCTCGGGATTGAGATCTGCTGTCTTTAGACTTTTGTTGCTTTTTATTCTCCCACTTCTTTTTAGAAGAAGTAGGTGTCTGCTTTGTAGTGTCCTTTTCAGAACTGCCCACCAGTTGTGGTTTTAATGCTTTCCCACCTAAACTGTCTCTGCCTAGTTCTGCATACGCAGTTTCAATTATTTTTGGTAGTTCGTGTTGTTGATCTACTGGACTGAACTCCCTTAGGCGTTGGCGGATCGCCACTGAGGCTGCTTCCCCCTTAATATTAGCTAGTATTATGGCTGATACCTGTTCGTAGTTACCTAGTAACTTCATCCCTAAGTTAAGTGCAGGCTCTGCTCCGTGCTCATTTTGTATCTGTCTCAATACATCAGGTACTACTGCTAATGACAGGATACCATGCGTTCTGGTATATATGGCAGCAAAGACTGTACCCCAAGAGGTGCAGTCCTCTATTTGTGGTGTGATCCCCATGGGCAAGCAGATTGTTAGTATTCTGTATTTATCACAGGTGGTAGTATTTGTGAATACTGCCTCAAGCTGAGTTATTTTCTGAGCTATCCAGAATGGTATTTGTTCGCGTTTTGCGGGCATGTTGCCCATCACTGCGTGTAATGTTTGAGGAGTAATTTTATTTCCTGTACCCTGAGCTGGAGTACTATTTGCTGCACCTGGTGCAGGTTGGATTGTTAAAGTCCTCATGACAAATTGTGTCAGGTTTCTGTAGATTTTAATTAAATCTTTGTGTTGTACGAGTAAGTCTCCTGGTGGCATTGTGTCAATGTCAGGATGTGGTGTGTAGGTCGCTAATATTGGCCATGTGGCTCCTTCTCCGACGAGTGGGCTTAACCTTGCTTTTCCTTGTACGTGGGGTAGGGCGCCATTAAACCAGTAATAATGTTCCTGGTAAGTGAGTGGAATCTCTATGTCCTCAAACGGACAATATTCCTGTGGTGCATCTCCTTCTATATAGTAGTGAAATGTATTTGTTACTGTATTTGCTGCTGGGAGTGTAAACCATGAATAGAACACCACTGTTTTGTTTGATTTGTGTGCCTCAATCACGAAAACTACCATGCCACCCCTAGCTTGTAAACCATTTTCTAATAGTCTTAGGGTGACTGTCCTTCTGAATTTTGGTGCAATCTGATTTGCATCCGCAGGATCTTCTCCTTCGTCTGAAAAATTCAGTTCAACTCTTTCTGCCCTTACCTCGGCATCAGTCATGTTTAGAGGAAGAAGTGTTCCAAGGAAACTCAGATAAGGTGTTATGCACACTTTTTATGAACCCTATGTCCTTTCAAGCTTGAATAACCAACAGCCAATAAATAGTATTTTCGTACTACTCAGCTGCGGCGGATTTTGTGCCCACCCACTCCAGATGTCTCTGGTGTTTTGTGAGTAGGTTCTCTGAGAATAGCACGACTGAACTACTCAGATTCTACTGTTAAATAGGTACCCAACCAACGTTGGTGGCGCCATGTCGTGTAGTTCCTATAGTACCCCTGCAGGACCTGCGCGTTTGGATAACATAAACTGTGGGCTTGGTGGTAGACTGGCTCTGTGCACCCCCACCGCGTATGTTAGCCGGATTTGCATTAGCCAGCTCACAGTGCCCCTAGAATCTCCTCTTATCGGGGAGAGATTAGTTTCTGGCAACCTAAGATCATGACAACCCTGATCCCTCAGAATTGTGGAAACAATGTACTACTTTTCGCTCAGTCAATCGTGCTTACTTGTTCGGTTTGTCTCAGAGAGTTACACAGAATAAACAGTCTGGGCGTTTCAATAAGTATTTATTGAACAGTTGTTATTCTAGTGTAGAATATATGTGCTGCAACAACCAGCAGACAATAGCAGAGATATATTATCAGCAGTACGATAAAAGTGAAAGGATAGTACAGTTCTACCATATTGCAATAATGATGGTTACATATATGAATATATGAAATGCATTATAAAAGTGCGCGTACTCCTATGATGCCTAACTAGATGTACCTGAGTGTACCTAGCATATGTGTAGGTCTAAAAGCCTAAGAGCCAAGAATCCTTCTAGGATTTAGTCGAACCCCCATACCTGAATAGAGAGAGTGTGGGACCCCGTCCTGGTCTCGAGTTGGACACCCCGCAAGGGCTGTGATAGACCGCTGTCAGCTGGAGTGACTGCATGCAGGAGCCTCAGCGTCTCTGGGCAGTGTGTCGGCATGGAAGTCTCGGTTCCGTCTGTCTTACCGTGGTAAGATGTGGTGTATTTATACCCTAAAGTGACTCGTCCCTAAGTATGGTTTGTATTGGTCTTTATTGGACATGAGGAAGACGTCAGGGGTGAACTTTGTACACATGTATTATGCGGGAGATGTAGCTGGTGAATGCTCATGCATAATTTATGAGTACATTGTAGGCCTGTGTTCGGGAAAAACCCTGCAGTGTTCAAACCACAGACTAGATAACGTTCAACCCTCAGAGTTCGTTGTGTACTGTAGGGAACAAATGTTGGTGAAAGATCATGCCTATATTAGGGCATAGGAGATCATGACTATAATAGGGCATAGACGATAATGACCAAAATAGGGCATATACGATTATGACCATAATAGGGCATATACGATTATGACCATATACGGCATATATGAACGTGTCTATATTAGGGCCTCTATACGAAACATAACATTGTCTGATGTGGGGGGAGATATGATGACGGAACGGGACCCGTCGTATTAATCTTGCTGCTGCATTCTGTACCATTTGTAGTCTATTGATCAGGTAAGAAGTCAGCCCCAAGTACAAACTGTTAGCGAAGTCCAGCTGAGATGTCACAGTAGCGTGGACTATGACCCTGATGCTTTCCTCTCGCAATAGGTGCAGGATTCCTTAAGCTTCGCAGCTTTTCAAAATATGAGGAAGATATATGACGGACTTGGGCCGCAAAAGATAGATCAGTTTCCTATTTGATGCCTAGGTTCCTGGCCGAGTTTGCCAGTAATGGTGGTGATCCCATTTCTTCTGGCCACCATAGACCTGCGGAGGGAAGGGATGTCTGCCCGAAGAACTAGACCTCTGTCCTGGTATGGTATAGTTTATTGTATCTTGTAGTAAAATAGAGTTTCAAATGTCTAAACATTGAATGTGCGTGGGGTTCCATGTAAAGCCAGAAGCTTAAACATTTTTTAACGCAATATTCGTTAAGGGCTAAAACCTCTGATTTATCGATGGTAAGTTTATATAGAGAAACAGATGAATATTCTGTCAATAAATGAAAAAATTCAGTCATTGTGGTAACCAAATCGGAAACAAATAATAAAATATCATCTATATATGCCGTCATTTCACCTCAGGGTCCATGTTTTTCTAGCCTAAAAGGGTAGGGATCTACGTATCTTTTCCAGAACAGGTTCTATAGATAAAATAAACAGTAGTGAAGATAAAGAACACGCTTGTCGGCATCTCAGACAACAATGCCATTCAAATATAGCTAGACTTAGGCTTAGTAAAACCTGCCACAGGGTTATGGAGGCTCATTATGTCCAGATATGAATCCCCAAAAGACAAGGCCCTTTGAGACGATATTTGGATGAAAACGGACATACACTTCCTGCCGCCCAGATCGTCTGGGCTGAGGGTAAGGCATCTGTAGTGGAGGAGATACTGTGAGACAAAAACTCAAAGAAATGACCTCCCAGTATACAACTCCCCATGCACACTCATCAGCTGTCAGCTGCTCAACATGAAATATGATTTCAACAACTCTTACAACTTCTAAAGAAAACCCTGTTTCATCTGAAAAAGCAACACTATGACACAGGTGAGATATCAGAAAAATAACAGGCCATGCAAATGATGCAGCAGGAGACTCTATCCCTGCAATGATAGATACTCAAGGAAATATATTCACCTATCCAACAGACATCCTAAATTAATTCAATTCCTTCCAAAAAACACTATATTCTGAATTTCACAATAATATGTCAGTGGCGGAAGAGTTTATGTCCGCTCTCAGTATACCAATACTATGTCACAATAATATGTCGGAGGCAGAAAAGTTTATGTTCATTTTCCAAATGAGATACTATGTCACAATAGTATGTCAGCGGCGGAAGACTTTATGTCCACTATCCGTATACCAATGCAACATCACAATAATATGTCAGTAGCTGAAGAGTTTATGTCCACAATCCGTATACCGATGCTATCTCACAGTCATATGTCGGACGCAGAAGAGTTTATGTCCACCATCCATATACCAATGCTATATCAAAATAATATGTCGGAGGCAGAAATGTTTATGTCCACTATCCGTATCCCAATGCTATGTCACAATAATATGTCAGAGGCAGAAGAGTTTATGTCCACTTTCCGAATGCAGATTATATGTCACAATAGTATGTCAGCGGTGGAAGAGTTTATGTCCACTATCCGTATACCAATGCTATGTCACAATAATATGTCGGAGGCAGAAAAGTTTATGCCCACTATCCGTTTACCAATGCTATGTCACAGTAATATGTCGGAGGCAGAACAGTTTATGTCCACTATCTGTATAAAAATGCAATGTCACAATATGTCAGAGGCAGAAGAGTTTGTCAACTTTCAGAATGCTGATGCAATGTCACAATATTATGTCAGAGGCAGAAGAGTTTATGTCCACTTTCCGATGCAGATTATATGTCACAATAGTATGTCAGCGGTGGAAGAGTTTATGTCCACTATCCGTATATCAATGCTATGTCACAATAATATGTCACAGGCAGAAGAGTTTATATCCACTATCCCAATGCCAATGCTAAGTCACAATAATATGTCAGCAGCGGAAGAGTTTATGTCCACTTTCCGTATACCAATGCTATTTCACAATAATATGTCAGAGGCTGAAGGGTTTGTGTTCACTATCCGTATACCAATGCTATGCCACAATAATATGTCAGAGGCTGAAGAGTTTATGTCTACTATTCGTATACCAATGCTATGTCACAATAATATGTCACAGGCAGAATAGTTTATGTCCACTATCCGAATGCCAATGCTTTGTCACAATAATATGTCAGTAGCGGAAGAGTTTATGTCCACTATCCGTATACATGATATGTCACAATAATATGTCGGAGGCAGAAAAGTTTATGTCCACTATCCATATACCAATGCTATGTCACAATAATATGTCGGAGGCAGAAGAGTTTATGTCCACTATCCGTATACCAATGCTATGTCACAATATGTCAGAGGCAGAAGAGTCTATGTCAACTTTCTGAATGCCGATGCAACGTCACAATAATATGTCAGAGGCGGAAGAGTTTATGTCCACTATCTGTATACAAATGCTATGTCACAACAATATGTCACAGGCAGAAGAGTTTATATCCACTATCCGAATGCTAATGCTATGTCAAAATAATATGTCAGAGGCGGAAGAGTTTATGTCCACTATCTGTATACAAATGCTATGTCACAACAATATGTCACAGGCAGAAGAGTTTATATCCACTATCCGAATGCCAATGCTATGTCACAATAATATGTCAGAGGCAGATGAGTTTATGTCCACTATCCACATACCAATGCTCTGTCACAATAACATGTCACAGGCAGAATAGTTTATGTCCACTATCCGAATGCCAATGCTATGTGACAATAATATGTCAGTAGAGGAAGAGTTTATGTCAACTATCTGAATGTCGATGCTATATCACAATAAAATGTCAGAGGCAGAAGAGTTTATGTCCACTTTCTGAATGCCGATGCTATGTCACAATAGTATGTCAGCGGCGGAAGTGTTAATGACCACTTTCCAAACACAATTGCTATTTCATAATAATATGTCAGAGGCTGAAGGGTTTATATCCTCTATCCTTATACCAATGCTATGTCACAATAATATGTCAGAGGCAGAAGAGTTTATGTCCACTATGCGTATTCCAATGCTATGTGACAATATTATGTCAGTAGCGGAAGAGTTTATGTCAACTATCCAAATACCAATGCTACATCACAATAATATGTCACAGGCAGAAGAGTTTATGTCCACTATTTGAGTGCCGATGATATGTCACAATAACATGTCACAGGCAGAAGAGTTTATGTCCACTATCCGAATGCCAGTGCTATGCACAATAGCATGTCAGCTGCAGAAGAGTTATTGACCACTATCCAAACACTAATGCTATGTAATAATAATATGTCAGAGTCTGAAGGGTTTATGTCCTCTGTCCGTATACCAATGCTATGTCACAAAAATATGTTAGAGGCTGAAGAGTGTGTGTCCACTATCCATACACCAATGCTATGTCACAATAATATGTCTGTAGCGGAAGAGTTTGTCTACTATCCGCATACCAATGCTGTGTCACAACAATATGTCAAAGGCAGAAGAGTTTATATCAACTATCCAAATACTAATGCAATGTTACAATAATATATCAGAGGCAGAAGGGTTTATGTTCACTATCTAAATGCAAATGCTATGTCACAATAATATATCAGAGGCGGAAGGGATTATGTCCACTATCCGTGTTCTTATGCTTTGTCACAATAATATGTTAACGGCAGAAGAGTTTATATCCACTATCCAAATACCAATGCTATTTCACAATAATATGTCGGAGGCAGAAGAGTTTGTGTCCGCTATCCGTATACCAATGCTATGTAATAATAACATCAGAGGCTGAAGAGTTTATATCCAGTATCCGTATACCAATGCTCTTTCACAATGATATGTCGGAGGCAGAAGAATTTATGTCTAGTATCTAAATGCTGATGGTATATCACAATAATATGTCAGAGGCAGAAGAGTTTATGTCTACTATCCGTACACTGATGCTATGTCACAATAATATTTCAATGGCGGAAGAGTTTGTGTCCACTATCCAAATACCAAAGCTTTGTCACAATAATATCAGAGGCAGAAGGGTTTATGTCCACTATCCGTATACCAATGCTGCTGCTTTGGGGTCAGACTTGCCCGCTCCACTCACCCTGGTGTGACTCTTTGTCCCAGGGTGCAACTGCCTGCATTGTTCAGCAGAAGAGTTTATGTACACTATCCGTATACCAATGCTATATCACAATAATATGTCAGAGGCAGAGCAGTTAATGACCACTATCCAAACACTAATGCTATGTCACAATAACATGTCAGAGGCAGAAGAGGTATGTCCACTCTCTAAATGCCGATGCTATGTCACAGTAATATGTCTGTATCAGAACTATTTATGTCCGCTATCAGTATAACAATGCAGTGTCACACTAATATGTCGGAGGCAGAAAAGTTTATGTCGACTATCCGAATGCCAATGTTATATCACAATAATATGTCAGAGGCAGAAGAGTTTATCGCCACTATCCGTATTCCAATGCTATGTGACAATAATATGTCAGAGAAGAAGGGTTTATGTTCACTATCTGAAATCATTATTGATTGTTTCGGAGTGCTTGAGATAGTTTTTTTCCCGTCTTAGGCCAATCACCAAAATAGGGCTAAAACAGGGTCATGGCACCAGCGTGAGAACATAAACCCCTACATTAAGCAGACAATTATTTTGTCACCCCATCCAAGCCTAGGGACTCTGTGAGAAGTTGGCCTGGTATATGCTGTCCACTAATTATAGTGGGCACCTTGCACCAGTCCAAACAACCCCTTATTGGAGATAGGTTAAAGACAACCTTATTGAAAGCTATCCTAGTGGTAGCTATGGAGAGCAGCCTTCAGGCTAAGTCTTGAAGGAATGTAAAGCAGCTTGTTTTACCAGTCTATAATCTCTTGAGTGACCAAATGAAAGAGCACCACACCAGGTATATATTCAAAATATATGTATTTATTGCTAAACACACCCCTCTAGTCTCTTTATGAGGCTAGAGTTCGAAGTACATAAGTTAGAAGTTATTTAAACACAGTAATAGCACAAATACACGTTTGGGCCCTAGGGGCGTACTCAAACCATATACCAATAAAGTGGTATAAGAACCACGACTGAACTAGACACTAGGCCTAGAGCCTCTAGAAGTGCTTGGACCACAAGGAACCACCCAAGGTAGTGACACAGGGGACCCACGGGGACGCGTGCAGTGTAAATACACAACCGCGATACGCCGTTGACTTCTATGGAGAAAGTCGTGATCGGGAAATTAAAGAAAAGGGACACTTAAAGGAGGACTTGGAGCAAACCCTTTGAGATCTAGGACTTTGAAGAGTCTCTACCCACGGGAGCACCGGAGTACTCGTGTTACCTCACCCAGGGAAGCCGGGTGCATAGGTGCCTTTCGGGGTCGGGTTTCGTCGTCGATTTGAATGGCGATCTGCTGCAAAGTGCTGCTGGCGACCAAGTGGAAAGTGTCCGGGTGGATCCAAGAGTGGATCGGAGATCTGAAGAACCTGAAAGCAGAGGGGACAGAGTCTGGGTCACTAGCCAGTGACCAGGAAGGCGATGGACAGATGCCCACCGATGTCGAGTGCTTCAGGTGCATTGACAGTCGTCTTGACTCTTCAGCCACGAGGTCCAGGAGGCGTTGTCGGTGACCAGGAGCAGGATTCGGGCTGGTACACGATGTCTGTCGAGTGTGGAGGTGTCGGCGACCGGATTGGACCCAACAAGCCTTGGCAACGGCAAGTCTCGATGCAGAGGAAGATCGTCGATGGTGCAGACCAGCAAGGTCTGGGGAACTCACCCAGCGAAGGTAAGTGAGGGCAGGCCTGGAGCAACCAGGATGCCAAGTAAGAAAAAGATTGGCCTTCGTTAAGGGCTACTAGCCAATGGGCTAGCGACCGCGAAGGAGCCTCGAGACGTTGCACGTGGATCTGGCTCACAGGACACTCGTGGAGTGGAGGCCAGTGATCTTCAGTGCAGTTGGTGCTGGAGGCTAGGGCTACTCGGAGCCCAAAGCACGACTTCGTGGGAGACCCAGAAGAGGATGCACTTGCAAATGTGCTTGGTGTCCAGGGGTCACAGTCTCAAGTCACCCACGATAGCTACGGGCCTCAGCTTTGCTGGGGACTCAGGGTAGCCTCGGGAAGTTTGAGAATCCACCTCTGGTGATGCGATGACTTCGGCGTCCGACGGGAGCTTCAGCAATGCGAACCGGACAGATGCTTCTTTGGTGCCTGCCAAGCAGGGGAGTCACTCCTTGACCCCAAGGGAGATTCTTCTGTCCTCTAATCGTGAGTAGAGCATCGAAGGTCCAGGATTCTGTTTCGGAGTTTCGTCCAGGGATAATCTAAAGTCCTAAGGACTGGGTTCCTATACTTATAGTAAGTTTAGGGGTTGGACTACTCTGTGGCCCCACCTATGGGTGGGTCAGGGCAGAGGGGTGGCTACACCCCTTTCCCTTTGTCCAGTTCGCGCCAAAGCAGGGGCTGCAAGCCCCTGATCCGGTTTGAACTGGGGTATGCACAGGGACACCAAATGTGCCCCCAGTGCAGGACTTCAAAGAACCCGAAAGTGCTCCCGCCCAGCCCCAATACACATTATCCTGTCTGGGGAGGTGGTCACACCTCCCTGGGACAGGAAACCTATTGTCCAGGCCTCCCCTGCCGGAGTTTCGTCCAGCAGCAGGAGGCCAGACTCGTGTCTGTGGCAGCAGCATCCATTTTGTGATGCCAGGGCTTTGGAAAGAAGTTACCGGGCTAGCCAGAGTTAACATGTCTTTCCCTCTAGAAGGGTGGAATGCTACCCCCGCCGCCAGAATTGGCGGGGGGTAGTATTCCAAGATGTTTGACACCAAACACGACATGTTTAGGTGCAGCCATTCCAAAGTTAGCATTTAACGCAAGGTTATAATGCGCTTAAGAGTATATGGTCAGGCTGCACTACAAACAGCATCAGAGAAGGGTCTCCGAACGCTGCAGAGGGGCCCTGCTCATGCAGGGGCACCCTCTCACATAGGAACCATGCACTCTGCCTTTAGGATTGATAAGGCCTGCCTTAGGAGTGACTTATAGGTTTATATGTGTGTATGTATTTCGTGATATAGGTAACCTATATCACAGTAAGGGGTGCATGCACCACCTTACCCAGGCTGCAGTAGCAGACCTGTGGTGTCAGTTTGGATGGCCTTCCAGGGGTGGCATAATACATGCTGCAGCCCCTGGTAGGCCTCTGAGGTACCTATGCCCTTGGTACATAGTATACCATATACTAGGGACTTATAAGGGCACTCCAGATTCCAATCAGTGATGTGCCTAAGGCACATGGAAACCATTTTAGAGAGGAAGCAGCTAGGCTGGGGTTCTGATTAGCAGGGCCCCAGCCAGACTAATGTCGAAAAACAGTGAAGCATCAGCAAAAAGTGGGGGTACCCATGTGAAGCAGATCCTACTCTCCTACACAACCCCCCCAAACGTAGGGACATTAAACTAACCTTGCCCAGTTAAGTCTTCATGTTCTAAGTGGAAGTACCTAGAGAGTCCATCTGCATTGGCATGGTTACTCCCAGGTCTATGTTCCACTGTAAAGTCCATCCCCTGTAGGGAAATGGACCACCTAAGCAGTTTGGGGTTTTCACCCTTCATTTGTTTTAGCCATAAGAGGGGCTTATGGTCTGTCTGAACCAGGAAGTGTGTACCAAACAAGTATGGCCTCAACTTCTTCAGAGCCCAGACCACAGCAAAGGCCTCCCTCTCTATGGCTGACCAACGTTTCTCTCTAGGGGTCAGCCTTCTGCTAATGAAAGCTACTGGCTGATCCTGACCTTCTTCATTCAATTGTGACAGTACAGCCCCTACCCCCAATTCAGATGCATCAGTTTGAACAATGAACTTCTTGGAGTAATCAGGACTCTGTAGAATGGGAGCAGTGCACATGGCCTGCTTCAGGTCATCAAATGCCTTTTGACAGCTAACTGTCCACTGAACCTTTTTGGGCATTTTCTTAGAAGTTAAGTCATTCAGGGGTGTCACTATTGATCCATACCCCTTGACAAATCTCCTATAGTACCCAGTCAGGCCTAAGAAGGCTCTCACCTGAGTCTGGGTAGTGGGAGCAGTCCAGTCCATGATGGTCTGGATCTTGCTCTGCAAAGGTTGAACCTGGCCTCCACCCACAAGGTGGCCCAGGTACACAACCTGACTCTGCCCTATCTGGCACTTAGTGGCCTTGATAGTCAGGCCTGCCTTTTGCAGGGCCTGTAAAACATTCCTGAGGTGGACCAGGTGATCCTCCCAGGTGGAGCTAAAGACAGCAATATCATCTAGATATGCTGCACTATAGGCTTCCAGACCTGTGAGAACTGTATTCACCAACCTCTGGAAAGTGGCAGGTGCATTCTTCAGACCAAAGGGCATTACCACAAATTGATAATGCCCACTAGGGGTTGAGAATGCTGTCTTTGGCTTTGCAGTCATCAGCTAGTCTGATCTGCCAGTAGCCAGCTGTCAAGTCAAATGTGCTGAGATATTTGGCTGAGGCCAAAGTATCTATGAGCTCATCTGCCCTTGGTATTGGATGGGCATCAGTCCTAGTGACTGCATTGAGACCCCTGTAGTCCACACAAAACCTCATCTCTCTTTTTCCACCACTGGTGTGAGGTTTTGGCACAAGGACCACTGGACTAGCCCAAGGGCTAACTGAGGGTTCAATAACTCCCAAATCCAACATTTTCTGGACTTCAGTCCTGATACAGTCCCTGACATGGTCAGGTTGCCTATAAATCTTATTTTTAATAGGCAGACTGTCCCCAGTGTCCACTTCATGAGTGCACCAGGTGGTCTGACTGGGTGTCAGTGAAAACATATGTCTAAACTGATTGAGCACTTGTCTACAATCAGTTTGTTGCTGGGTAGTGAGGCTGCCTGCCAAGGCTACACCATCTACTGACCCATCGTCAGGGTTCTGTGAGAGCAGGTCAGGGAGTGGGTCACTCTCTTCCTCCTGCCCTTCATCAGTAGCCATGAGCAAGCCCATGTCTGCCCTGTCCACATATGGTTTTAACCTGTTGACATGGAGAACCCTGTGGGGACTCCTGGGTGTTCCTAGGTCTACTAAGTAGGTAACCTCACCCTTCTGCTCAACAATAGTGTGGGGTCCACTCCATTTGTCTTGGAGAGCTGCTGGGGCCACTGGCTCCAACACCCACACCTTCTGTCCTGGCTGGTAAACAGTCAGAACAGCTCTTTGGTCATGCCAGGCCTTTTGAAGTTCCTGGCTAGCCTCAAGGTTTTTGGTTGCCTTTTTCATATACTCAGCCATCCTGGAGCGGAGACCAAGTACATAGTCCACTATGTCTTGCTTTGGGGGCTTGAGAGGTAACTCCCATCCTTCCTTCACCAAGCACAGTGGACCCCTCACAGGGTGGCCAAACAGAAGTTCAAAAGGGCTGTAACCAACCCCCTTCTGAGGCACCTCCCTATATGCGAATAAAAGGCAGGGCAAGAGTATGTCCCATCTTCGCCTAAGCTTTTCTGGGAGCCCTTTAATCATGCCCTTCAAGGTTTTGTTGAATCTCTCAACTAAACCATTGCATTGTGGGTGATAGGGTGTGGTGAACTTATAAGTCACTCCACACTCCTTCCACATTGCTTTTAAGTACCCAGACATGAAGTTAGCACCCCTGTCTGATACTACCTCCTTAGGAAAGCCCACTCTTGAGAAAATTCCCAGGAGGGCCCTTGCCACCACAGGTGCTGTAGTGGTCCTGAGGGGAATAGCTTCTGGGTACCTGGTGGCATGATCCACTACCACCAGGATAAACCTGTGCCCAGAGGCTGTTTGGGGATCCATGGGACCAACAATGTCAATCCCTACCCTTTCAAAGGGCACCCCCACCACAGGTAGTGGTATCAGGGGGCCTTTGTAGTGCCACCTGCCTTGCCACTGGCTTGGCAGGTTACACAGGAGCGACAAAACTCCTTGCTGTCTTCAGACATGTGGGGCCAGTGAAAGTGAGGGACAATTCTGTCCCAAGTCTTGTTCTGGCCCAGGTGACCTGCCAAGGGAATATCATGGGCTAGGGTCAATAGGAAGCCCCTGAACTTCAGAGGTATAACCAACCTCCTGGTAGCACCAGGCTTGGGGTCTCTACTCTCTGAGTACAGGAGTCCATCATCCCAATACACTGTATGGGGACCACTAGCTTTCCCAGCAGCCTCAGCAGCAGCTTGCTGTCTGAGGGGTTCAAGGGAGGGGCAGCTCTGCTGCTCCTGGCTCAGATCTGCCCTAGAAGGTCCCCCTGTCCCCAAGAACTCAACCTGGTCAGGTTCAAGTTCCTCTGGGACAGTTCCTTCTTCAGGGCTGAGATCATCCCCCTCAAGGGACTGATCTTCCTCCTGAGCCAAGGGGGAAGGCACTGCCTTAACCCTACTACTCCTCCTCTTGGAAGGCACTTGGTCCATTCTTCCAGAATCCAAGGCCTGTTCAGTGCTAGACATTTTGGCTTGTGACCTGGTCACAGCAAACACATCTGCAGGGATCCCCAGCATTTCTGCATGGGTCCTGAGCTCCACTTCTGCCCAAGCAGAAGTCTCTAAGTCATTGCCAAGCAAGCATTCGACTGGTAGGTTTGCACTCACCACAACCTTCTTAAGGCCAGTTACCCCTCCCCAGGAGAAGTTAACAACTGCCAGAGTATGGTCTGTTCTGACATTGCTAGCATTGGTCACTTGGTACATCTCACCAAGTATAACTTGCCCAGGATTCACAAGGTCTTGTGTCACCATTGTGACACTTGCCCCTGTGTCCCTAAATGCCAAAGCCTCACGTCCATTGATTAAAGGCTGTTGTCTGTACTTGCCCAGATTACTGGGACTCACAGAGGAGGTCACATCCATGCCTCCATCACAGACTAACACAGCCTGAGTCAGTTCTCTGACTAGGTCAGAGCCCAACTCAGTACCCAGGGTGAACCCTACTAAACCCTTGGCTGGAGCACTCCCACCAACTGTACTAGGGGGAACAGGTGCCTTAGGGGCATTGGTGGGTGCTGGACTTGAGTCTTTGGACTTGGTGCAATCACTAGTCCAGTGGGTCTTTTGCTTACAGACCTTGCACCATGGTTTTCTTTGGCCTTTCCCTTTGGTAGACTGTGAATCCCCACCAGAAGAAGATTTTTGGGGGCCTGATGAAGACTTTTGATCTTTACCCTTCTCCCCACCCTTTTCAGAGTTCTTAGCATCTTGCTTCTTGGTTTCCCCACCTTGGTTCTGTACCTTCTGCTTCACCCTGGTTCTGACCCATTTGTCTGCCTTCTTTCCCAATTCTTGGGGAGAGGTCAGATCAGAGTCTACCAGGTATTGATGCAACAGCTGATTTTGACAGTTATTAAGAATCTGCTCCCTCATTATCAGATTGTACAATCCTGAGAAGTCACACACCTTACTGCCCATCAACCAGCCTTCCAGAGCCTTGGCAGAACAATCCACATAGTCTACCCAGTCTTGAGTCTGTGCTTTTTGGGTATCTCTGAACTTCAACCTGTACTGTTCAGTGGTTAGGCCAAACCCATCAATAAGAGCACTCTTCAAGACCTTGTAATTATCAGCATCCTCCTCTCTAACAGTGAGGAGCTTATCTCTACCTTTGTCTGCAAAGGAGAGCCACAAGATTGCTGCCCACTGCTCCTGAGGGACCTTCTGTACCTTACAGGCCCTCTCTAGAGCAGTTATCCACTTGTGGATGTCATCCCCATTCTGATAGGGAGGGACAATCTTGCTCAGGTTCCTATGGTCATAGGACCTTTCCCTATCTCTAGGGACATGGCTGCCACCATGGGACTCTAGTCCCAACTTTCTTCTCTCTCTAAAGAGATCTAGGGACTCCCTGTCTATAGCCAGTTGCTTCTTTTTGATTTCAAGCTGAGCTTCCTCATATTGAACCAGCCTCTTTCTTCTCTCATGAGAGGATTCCCTCCTATGAGATGAGACAGAGCTCCCTATTGAGGTGCCAGAGTGGTTAGACTCCTGAGAAGGAGATCTAGACTTCCTGGGCACACTCATAATCCTTCCTGGGGGGACAAAGGGGGCATCATCTTGATCATCCTCTTCATCTTCCTCAGGAGGGATTGGGTTATCCAGGTCAGGGTCATTGTCACCCTCCTGGCCAGTTTCAGAGGGGGGCTGGGGGTATTGGTACCCCTGGCCCCTTCCTCATCTTCTGCCCCACCCTCAGCTCCTACCCCTTCAGTCCCCAAGGGCTTACTAAGGTCATAAGCCACCAACAACTCTTTAAGGTGTTGGGTGGTGGGACTTTGGCCTGTCCTTATTTTTCTCAAGTTGCATAAAGCTCTCAATTCCAAGAATGGGAGTGTATCATACTTGGAGGGTGGAAGCTCAGTGGCTTCCTGCAAGGATTCTTTAGATCCTACCCTTAAAGACATTACTAGTGTGGTGTGGTGTATGCACTACCTACTCTAGTGTGGCCTACTAAACTCTCTTGAGTTGTAGAAAGGGTTGTGCTATCCCTTAACACACAACTCTAAGTTCAGTAGAACTTACTGTATTCTAAGCTTAAATTATATGTACCTTAGGTACCTTTAGTGGTTTTCAGTTGATCAATTCAATTGAGATTATCTGGTAAAACAATAGCAAGCTGGAATCCCACACGCTGCACACCAATGTGAGAAGTTGGCCTGGTATATGCTGTCCACTAATTATAGTGGGCACCTTGCACCAGTCCAAACAACCCCTTATTGGAGATAGGTTAAAGACAACCTTATTGAAAGCTATCCTAGTGGTAGCTATGGAGAGCAGCCTTCAGGCTAAGTCTTGAAGGAATGTAAAGCAGCTTGTTTTACCAGTCTATAATCTCTTGAGTGACCAAATGAAAGAGCACCACACTGTAGGAAGGTGGAATCTGACTATATGGTTGCCCCCACTTTTTTTATGGTGTTTTGCTGGTTTATGACTTAGTTGGACTGGGATCCTGCTATTCAGGGCCCCAGTCTATCTGCTTTCTCTGTAAAAGGTTTCCATGTGCCTTAGGCACATCACTGATTGGGATCTGGAGTGCCCTTATAAGTCCCTAGTATATGGTATACTATGTACCAAGGGCATAGGTACCTCAGAGGCCTGCCAGGGGCTGCAGCATGTATTATGCCACCCCTGGAAGGCCATCCAAACTGACACCACAGGTCTGCTACTGCAGCCTGGGTAAGGTGGTGCATGCACCCCTTACTGTGATATAGGTTACCTATATCACTAAATACATACACACATATAAACCTATAAGTCACTCCTAAGGCAGGCCTTATCAATCCTAAAGGCAGAGTGCATGGTTCCTATGTGAGAGGGTGCCCCTGCATGAGCAGGGCCCCTCTGCAGCGTTCGGAGACCATCTCTGATGCTGTTTGTAGTGCAGCCTGACCATATACTCTTAAGCGCATTATATCCTCGCGGTAAAATGCTAACTTTGGAATGGCTGCACCTAAACATGTCGTGTTTGGTGTCAAACATCTTGGAATACTACCCCCCGCCAATCCTGGCGGCGGGGGTAGCATTCCACCCTTCTAGAGGGAAAGACATGTTAACTCTGACCTAGTCCGGTAACTTCTTTCCAGAGCCCTGGCATCACAAAATGGATGCTGCTGCCACAGACACGAGTCTGGCCTCCTGCTGCTGGACGAAACTCCGGCAGGGGAGGCCTGGACAATAGGTTTCCTGTCCCAGGGAGGTGTGACCACCTCCCCAGACAGGATAATGTGTATTGGGGCTGGGCGGGAGCACTTTCGGGTGCTTTGAAGTCCTGCACTGGGGGCACATTTGGTGTCCCTGTGCATACCCCAGTTCAAACCGGATCAGGGGCTTGCAGCCCCTGCTTTGGCGCGAACTGGACAAAGGGAAAGGGGTGTAGCCACCCCTCTGCCCTGACCCACCCATAGGTGGGGCCACAGAGTAGTCCAACCCCTATCTTTAGTATAAAGATAGGAACCCAGTCCTTAGGACTTTAGATTATACCTGGATGAAACTCTGAAACTGAATCCTGGACCTTCGACGCTCTACGACAAGATTAGAGGACTGAAGAATCTCCCTTGGGGTCAAGGAGTGACTCCCCTGCTTGGCAGGCACCAAAGAAGCATCTGTCCGGTTCGCATTTCTGAAGCTCCCGTCGGACGCCGAAGTCATCGCATCACCAGAGGTGGATTCTCAGACTTCCCCGAGGCTACCCTGAGTCCCCAGCAAAGCTGAGGCCCGTGGCTATCGTGGGTGACTTGAGACCGTGACCCCTGGACACCAAGCACATTTGCAAGTGCATCCATCTTCTGGGTCTCCCAAGAAGTCGTGCTTTGGGCTCCGAGTAGCCCTAGCCTCCAGCACCACCTGCACCGAAGATCACTGGCCCCCACTCCACGAGTGTCCTGTAAGCCAGCTCCACGTGCGGCGTCACGAGGCTCCTTCGCGGTCGCTAGCCCGTTGGCTAGTAGCCCTTAACGAAGGCCAATCCTTTTCTTACTTGGCATCCTGGTTGCTCCAGGCCTGCCCTCACTTACCCTCGCTGGGTGAGTTCCACAGACCTTGCTGGTCTGCACCATCGACGATCTACATCTTCATCGAGACTTGCCGTTGCCAAGGCTTGTTGGGTCCAATCCGGTCGCCGACACCTCAGCACTCGACAGACATCGTGTACCAGCCCGAATCCTGCTCCTGGTCACCGACAACGCCTCCTGGACCTCGTGGCTGAAGAGTCAAGACGACCGTCAACGCACCTGAAGCACTCGACATCGGTGGGCATCTGTCCATCGCCTTCCTGGTCACTGGCTAGTGACCCAGACTCTGTCCCCTCTGCTTTCAGGTTCACCAGAACTCCGATCCACTCTTGGATCCACCCGGACACTTTTCTCTTGGCCGCCAGCAGCACTTTGCAGCAGATCGCCATTCGAATCGACGACGAAACCCGACCCCGAAAGGCACCTATGCACCCGGCTTCCCTGGGTGAGGTAACACGAGTACTCCGGTGCTCCCGTGGGTAGAGACTCTTCAAAGTCCTAGATCTCAAAGGGTTTTGTCCTAGTCCTCTTTTAAGTGTCCCTTTTCTCTATTTTCCCGATCCCGACTTTCTCCATAGAAGTTAACGGCGTATCGCGGTTGTGTATTTACACTGCACGCGTCTCCCGTGGGTCCCCTGTGTCACTACCTTGGGTGGTTCCTTGTGGTCCAAGCACTTCTAGAGGCTCTAGGCCTAGTGTCTAGTTCAGTCGTGGTTCGCATACCACTTTATTGGTATATGGTTTGGTACGCCCCTAGGGCCCAAACGTGTATTTGTGCTATTACTGTGATTTAAATAACTTATAACTTATGTACTTCGAACTCTAGCCTCATAAAGAGACTAGAGGGGTGTGTTTAGCAATAAATACATATATTTTGAATATATACCTGGTGTGGTGCTCTTTCATTTGGTCACTCAAGAGATTATAGACTGGTAAAACAAGCTGCTTTACATTCCTTCAAGACTTAGCCTGAAGGCTGCTCTCCATAGCTACCACTAGGATAGCTTTCAATAAGGTTGTCTTTAACCTATCTCCAATAAGGGGTTGTTTGGACTGGTGCAAGGTGCCCACTATAATTAGTGGACAGCATATGCCAGGCCAACTTCTCACATTGGTGTGCAGCGTGTGGGATTCCAGCTTGCTATTGTTTTACCAGATAATCTCAATTGAATTGATCAACTGAAAACCACTAAAGGTACCTAAGGTACATATAATTTAAGCTTAGAATACAGTAAGTTCTACTGAACTTAGAGTTGTGTGTTAAGGGATAGCACAACCCTTTCTACAACTCAAGAGAGTTTAGTAGGCCACACTAGAGTAGGTAGTGCATACACCACACCACACTAGTAATGTCTTTAAGGGTAGGATCCAAAGAATCCTTGCAGGAAGCCATTGAGCTTCCACCCTCCAAGTATGATACACTCCCATTCTTGGAATTGAGAGCTTTATGCAACTTGAGAAAAATAAGGACAGGCCAAAGCCCCACCACCCAACACCTCAAGGAGTTGTTGGTGGCTTATGACCTTAGTAAGCCCTTGGGGACTGAAGGGGTAGGAGCTGAGGGTGGGGCAGAAGATGAGGAAGGGACCAGGGGTACCAGTACCCCCAGCCCCCCTCTGAAACTGGCCAGGAGGGTGACAATGACCCTGACCTGGATAATCCAACCCCTCCTGAGGAAGAGGAAGAGGAGGATCAGAATGATGCACCCTTTGTCCCCCCAGGAAGGATTATGAGTGTGCCCAGAAGGTCTAGATCTTCTTCTCAGGAGTCTAACCACTCTGGCACCTCAATAGGGAGCTCTGTCTCATCTCATAGGAGGGAATCCTCTCATGAGAGAAGAAAGAGGCTGATTCAATATGAGGAAGCTCAGCTTGAACTCAGAAGGAAGCAAGTAGCCTTAGACAGGGAGTCCCTAGATCTCCTTAGAGAGAAAAGAAAGTTGGGACTAGAGTCCCATGGTGGCAGCAATATCCCTAGAGATAGGGAAAGGTCTTATGACCATAGAAACCTAAACAAGATTGTCCCTCCCTACCAGAGTGGGGATGACATCCACAAATGGATAACTGCACTGGAGAGGGCCTGTAAAGTTCAGAAGGTCCCCCAGAGGCAGTGGGCAGCAATCTTGTGGCTCTCCTTTGCAGACAAAGGTAGAGACAAGCTCCTCACTGTAAGAGAAGAGGATGCTGACAATTACACAGTCTTGAAGAGTGCTCTGATAGATGGGTTTGGCCTAACCACTGAACAGTATAGGTTGAAGTTCAGAGACACCCAAAAAGCTCAGACTCAAGACTGGGTTGATTTTGTAGATTGTGCTACAAAGGCTCTGGAAGGTTGGATACATGGCAACAAAGTGCATGACTTTTTAGGATTGTACAATTTGATTATGAGGGAGCAGATCCTTAATAATTGTCAAAACCAGCTTTTGCACCAGTATCTGGTGGACTCTGATCTGACCTCTCCCCAAGAATTGGGAAAGAAGGCAGACAAATGGGTCAGAACCAGAGTAAAAACTAGAAATCAGGGTGGTGACCAGAAGAAAGATTCTACTAAGTCCCAAGAGAAAGGTGGGGATAAATCTAAGGATAAGTCCCCTACAGGGCCCCAAAATTCCTCTTCTGGGGGTGGGTCCCAAACTCCTTCCTCTCCTGAAAAGAAACCATATTGCCATGTCTGTAAAAAGCCTGGGCACTGGAAAACTGATCCCAGTTGCCCCAGGATTGGCAATAAAGAAAATGTTCCTCCCACAACTACTACCACCCCTCCTGGTACTACCAGTAGTAATCCTCCAGTTGGGAGTAGTGCACCCAAAAAGTTGGGTGCTTTTGCAAGAGGAACAGAGGTGAGCCCTAGTTTAGACAGGGACCCCTCAACAGACTCCTCTGACTCTGATGGTGGTATAGGATTTGCCACCTTTACCATGGGTCCCACAGCGTTGGGCAGGTACAGATTGGAGCCAATAATTAATGGTCAGAAAGCTGTGGCATTTAGGGACACAGGGGCTAGTGTCACCATGGTGGCAGGGAAACTAGTCCCCCTCACCAGTTTTTACCTGAGTTTAAGTACCAGGTGACCAACATTGATGGTGTCAGAACAGATCACCCCATGGCCATAGTCAATCTCAGCTGGGAGGGGGTCACAGGCCCAAAGAGAGTGGCAGTGTCCCCCACCTTACCTGTAGATTGCCTGATGGGCAATGATTTGGAAATTTCAGCCTGGGCTGAAGTTGAACACCAAACCCATCTTAGGATGTTGGGCGTCCCTGTAAAGGTTAGTGGGGCTGTGATGGCCACAGCCCCAGCCCAAGAATTTGGAGAGATGGAGCCTGAAAGAATGGCCCACTCTCCCCCAAAAGAGAGCACAAGGGTTGAAGAAAAGTCTTCTTCCCCCAGACAGTAGGTAAGGGTCAGCCTCCTCAGGGAACTGACCCTACCCCTAGTGAAGGAACTGCCACAGAGGTAGTCAGGCCTGGCCTGGCCACACCCCTGATGGCAGAGGACCCTTCCAAGGTGGTACCCAGTCTGGAGCAGGTAACCTGCCCCTCTCTACCCTGCCTCAGTCAGCCCAGGGCTGCAGAGGTCAGGGAGGTCAGTGGACCCCCCAGGGCCCCCTGTCCAGAGGAAGCCCCCATCAGCAGATTAGGGGCACCCAGTCTAGTAGCCCTAGCCAGGTGAAAATTCCTCTACACACTGAGGGATCCCCCATACCTTTATGTAGGGACCTCCCCCAGAAGGACTCTGGTAGGCAAGGGCAAACCTGGGACCAGAAGGTTCCAAACCTGCCATGTCCCTCCAGTAGTCCATCCAAAGGGACCCAACCCCCAGCTGTAGGCAGCCAAAGGTTGACCCTTAGAGCAAAGTGCAACTCAGTCATGGAAAGACAGGCATACATGGTGACCAGTGATCTGAGGAAGCTGAGGCCAACATTCCTAGGGCCTCACTTCCCTACTCAGACACCTCACCAGCCTTGTACTTTACCTAAGCACACCACAGGTAGTGATTCCCCATGGTGGAGACCCTCTCATACCCTTAGGGTGAGGGATTGCTTAGTGGACCATAAGACAGGGGGCAACCATGCTAGTGCAGGTGCTTCCTTATATGACCACTTAGTCAATGAAGGCTCAACTGGCCAAGGTTAGCCTTATCTCCTTTCGTTTGGGGGGGGTTATGTAGGAAGGTGGAATCTGACTATATGGTTGCCCCCACTTTTTTTATGGTGTTTTGCTGGTTTATGACTTAGTTGGACTGGGATCCTGCTATTCAGGGCCCCAGTCTATCTGCTTTCTCTGTAAAAGGTTTCCATGTGCCTTAGGCACATCACTGATTGGGATCTGGAGTGCCCTTATAAGTCCCTAGTATATGGTATACTATGTACCAAGGGCATAGGTACCTCAGAGGCCTGCCAGGGGCTGCAGCATGTATTATGCCACCCCTGGAAGGCCATCCAAACTGACACCACAGGTCTGCTACTGCAGCCTGGGTAAGGTGGTGCATGCACCCCTTACTGTGATATAGGTTACCTATATCACTAAATACATACACACATATAAACCTATAAGTCACTCCTAAGGCAGGCCTTATCAATCCTAAAGGCAGAGTGCATGGTTCCTATGTGAGAGGGTGCCCCTGCATGAGCAGGGCCCCTCTGCAGCGTTCGGAGACCATCTCTGATGCTGTTTGTAGTGCAGCCTGACCATATACTCTTAAGCGCATTATATCCTCGCGGTAAAATGCTAACTTTGGAATGGCTGCACCTAAACATGTCGTGTTTGGTGTCAAACATCTTGGAATACTACCCCCCGCCAATCCTGGCGGCGGGGGTAGCATTCCACCCTTCTAGAGGGAAAGACATGTTAACTCTGACCTAGTCCGGTAACTTCTTTCCAGAGCCCTGGCATCACAAAATGGATGCTGCTGCCACAGACACGAGTCTGGCCTCCTGCTGCTGGACGAAACTCCGGCAGGGGAGGCCTGGACAATAGGTTTCCTGTCCCAGGGAGGTGTGACCACCTCCCCAGACAGGATAATGTGTATTGGGGCTGGGCGGGAGCACTTTCGGGTGCTTTGAAGTCCTGCACTGGGGGCACATTTGGTGTCCCTGTGCATACCCCAGTTCAAACCGGATCAGGGGCTTGCAGCCCCTGCTTTGGCGCGAACTGGACAAAGGGAAAGGGGTGTAGCCACCCCTCTGCCCTGACCCACCCATAGGTGGGGCCACAGAGTAGTCCAACCCCTATCTTTAGTATAAAGATAGGAACCCAGTCCTTAGGACTTTAGATTATCCCTGGACGAAACTCTGAAACTGAATCCTGGACCTTCGACGCTCTACGTCAAGATTAGAGGACTGAAGAATCTCCCTTGGGGTCAAGGAGTGACTCCCCTGCTTGGCAGGCACCAAAGAAGCATCTGTCCGGTTCGCATTTCTGAAGCTCCTGTCGGACGCCGAAGTCATCGCATCACCAGAGGTGGATTCTCAGACTTCCCCGAGGCTACCCTGAGTCCCCAGCAAAGCTGAGGCCCGTGGCTATCGTAGGTGACTTGAGACCGTGACCCCTGGACACCAAGCACATTTGCAAGTGCATCCTTTTCTGGGTCTCCCAAGAAGTCGTGCTTTGGGCTCCGAGTAGCCCTAGCCTCCAGCACCACCTGCACCGAAGATCACTGGCCCCCACTCCACGAGTGTCCTGTAAGCCAGCTCCACGTGCGGCGTCACGAGGCTCCTTCGCGGTCGCTAGCCCGTTGGCTAGTAGCCCTTAACGAAGGCCAATCCTTTTCTTACTTGGCATCCTGGTTGCTCCAGGCCTGCCCTCACTTACCCTTGCTGGGTGAGTTCCACAGACCTTGCTGGTCTGCACCATCGACGATCTACATCTTCATCGAGACTTGCCGTTGCCAAGGCTTGTTGGGTCCAATCCGGTCGCCGACACCTCAGCACTCGACAGACATCGTGTACCAGCCCGAATCCTGCTCCTGGTCGCCGACAACGCCTCCTGGACCTCGTGGCTGAAGAGTCAAGACGACCGTCAACGCACCTGAAGCACTCGACATCGGTGGGCATCTGTCCATCGCCTTCCTGGTCACTGGCTAGTGACCCAGACTCTGTCCCCTCTGCTTTCAGGTTCATCAGAACTCCGATCCACTCTTGGATCCACCCGGACACTTTTCTCTTGGTCGCCAGCAGCACTTTGCAGCAGATCGCCATTCGAATCGACGACGAAACCCGACCCCGAAAGGCACCTATGCACCCGGCTTCCCTGGGTGAGGTAACACGAGTACTCCGGTGCTCCCGTGGGTAGAGACTCTTCAAAGTCCTAGATCTCAAAGGGTTTTGTCCTAGTCCTCTTTTAAGTGTCCCTTTTCTCTAATTTCCCGATCCCGACTTTCTCCATAGAAGTCAACGGCGTATCGCGGTTGTGTATTTACACTGCACGCGTCTCCCGTGGGTCCCCTGTGTCACTACCTTGGGTGGTTCCTTGTGGTCCAAGCACTTCTAGAGGCTCTAGGCCTAGTGTCTAGTTCAGTCGTGGTTCGCATACCACTTTATTGGTATATGGTTTGGTACGCCCCTAGGGCCCAAACGTGTATTTGTGCTATTACTGTGATTTAAATAACTTATAACTTATGTACTTCGAACTCTAGCCTCATAAAGAGACTAGAGGGGTGTGTTTAGCAATAAATACATATATTTTGAATATATACCTGGTGTGGTGCTCTTTCATTTGATCACTCAAGAGATTATAGACTGGTAAAACAAGCTGCTTTACATTCCTTCAAGACTTAGCCTGAAGGCTGCTCTCCATAGCTACCACTAGGATAGCTTTCAATAAGGTTGTCTTTAACCTATCTCCAATAAGGGGTTGTTTGGACTGGTGCAAGGTGCCCACTATAATTAGTGGACAGCATATGCCAGGCCAACTTCTCACATTGGTGTGCAGCGTGTGGGATTCCAGCTTGCTATTGTTTTACCAGATAATCTCAATTGAATTGATCAACTGAAAACCACTAAAGGTACCTAAGGTACATATAATTTAAGCTTAGAATACAGTAAGTTCTACTGAACTTAGAGTTGTGTGTTAAGGGATAGCACAACCCTTTCTACAACTCAAGAGAGTTTAGTAGGCCACACTAGAGTAGGTAGTGCATACACCACACCACACTAGTAATGTCTTTAAGGGCAGGATCCAAAGAATCCTTGCAGGAAGCCATTGAGCTTCCACCCTCCAAGTATGATACACTCCCATTCTTGGAATTGAGAGCTTTATGCAACTTGAGAAAAATAAGGACAGGCCAAAGCCCCACCACCCAACACCTCAAGGAGTTGTTGGTGGCTTATGACCTTAGTAAGCCCTTGGGGACTGAAGGGGTAGGAGCTGAGGGTGGGGCAGAAGATGAGGAAGGGACCAGGGGTACCAGTACCCCCAGCCCCCCCTCTGAAACTGGCCAGGAGGGTGACAATGACCCTGACCTGGAAAATCCAACCCCTCCTGAGGAAGAGGAAGAGGAGGATCAGAATGATGCACCCTTTGTCCCCCCAGGAAGGATTATGAGTGTGCCCAGAAGGTCTAGATCTTCTTCTCAGGAGTCTAGCCACTCTGGCACCTCAATAGGGAGCTCTGTCTCATCTCATAGGAGGGAATCCTCTCATGAGAGAAGAAAGAGGCTGATTCAATATGAGGAAGCTCAGCTTGAACTCAGAAGGAAGCAAGTAGCCTTAGACAGGGAGTCCCTAGATCTCCTTAGAGAGAAAGAAAGTTGGGACTAGAGTCCCATGGTGGCAGCAATATCCCTAGAGATAGGGAAAGGTCTTATGACCATAGAAACCTAAACAAGATTGTCCCTCCCTACCAGAGTGGGGATGATATCCACAAATGGATAACTGCACTGGAGAGGGCCTGTAAAGTTCAGAAGGTCCCCCAGAGGCAGTGGGCAGCAATCTTGTGGCTCTCCTTTGCAGACAAAGGTAGAGACAAGCTCCTCACTGTAAGAGAAGAGGATGCTGACAATTACACAGTCTTGAAGAGTGCTCTGATAGATGGGTTTGGCCTAACCACTGAACAGTATAGGTTGAAGTTCAGAGACACCCAAAAAGCTCAGACTCAAGACTGGGTTGATTTTGTAGATTGTGCTACAAAGGCTCTGGAAGGTTGGATACATGGCAACAAAGTGCATGACTTTTTAGGATTGTACAATTTGATTATGAGGGAGCAGATCCTTAATAATTGTCAAAACCAGCTTTTGCACCAGTATCTGGTGGACTCTGATCTGACCTCTCCCCAAGAATTGGGAAAGAAGGCAGACAAATGGGTCAGAACCAGAGTAAAAACTAGAAATCAGGGTGGTGACCAGAAGAAAGATTCTACTAAGTCCCAAGAGAAAGGTGGGGATAAATCTAAGGATAAGTCCCCTACAGGGCCCCAAAATTCCTCTTCTGGGGGTGGGTCCCAAACTCCTTCCTCTCCTGAAAAGAAACCATATTGCCATGTCTGTAAAAAGCCTGGGCACTGGAAAACTGATCCCAGTTGCCCCAGGATTGGCAATAAAGAAAATGTTCCTCCCACAACTACTACCACCCCTCCTGGTACTACCAGTAGTAATCCTCCAGTTGGGAGTAGTGCACCCAAAAAGTTGGGTGCTTTTGCAAGAGGAACAGAGGTGAGCCCTAGTTTAGACAGGGACCCCTCAACAGACTCCTCTGACTCTGATGGTGGTATAGGATTTGCCACCTTTACCATGGGTCCCACAGCGTTGGGCAGGTACAGATTGGAGCCAATAATTAATGGTCAGAAAGCTGTGGCATTTAGGGACACAGGGGCTAGTGTCACCATGGTGGCAGGGAAACTAGTCCCCCTCACCAGTTTTTACCTGAGTTTAAGTACCAGGTGACCAACATTGATGGTGTCAGAACAGATCACCCCATGGCCATAGTCAATCTCAGCTGGGAGGGGGTCACAGGCCCAAAGAGAGTGGCAGTGTCCCCCACCTTACCTGTAGATTGCCTGATGGGCAATGATTTGGAAATTTCAGCATGGGCTGAAGTTGAACACCAAACCCATCTTAGGATGTTGGGCGTCCCTGTAAAGGTTAGTGGGGCTGTGATGACCACCGCCCCAGCCCAAGAATTTGGAGAGATGGAGCCTGAAAGAATGGCCCACTCTCCCCCAAAAGAGAGCACAAGGGTTGAAGAAAAGTCTTCTTCCCCCAAGACACTAGGTAAGGGTCAGCCTCCTCAGGGAACTGACCCTACCCCTAGTGAAGGAACTGCCACAGAGGTAGTCAGGCCTGGCCTGGCCACACCCCTGATGGCAGAGGACCCTTCCAAGGTGGTACCCAGTCTGGAGCAGGTAACCTGCCCCTCTCTACCCTGCCTCAGTCAGCCCAGGGCTGCAGAGGTCAGGGAGGTCAGTGGACCCCCAGGGCCCCCTGCCCAGAGGAAGCCCCCATCAGCAGATTAGGGGCACCCAGTCTAGTAGCCCTAGCCAGGTGAAAATTCCTCTCCACACTGAGGGATCCCCCATACCTTTATGTAGGGACCTCCCCCAGAAGGACTCTGGTAGGCAAGGGCAAACCTGGGACCAGAAGGTTCCAAACCTGCCATGTCCCTCCAGTAGTCCATCCAAAGGGACCCAACCCCCAGCTGTAGGCAGCCAAAGGTAGACCCTTAGAGCAAAGTGCAACTCAGTCATGGAAAGACAGGCATACATGGTGACCAGTGATCTGAAGAAGCTGAGGCCAACATTCCTAGGGCCTCACTTCCCTACTCAGACACCTCACCAGCCTTGTACTTTACCTAAGCACACCACAGGTAGTGATTCCCCGTGGTGGAGACCCTCTCATACCCTTAGGGTGAGGGATTGCTTAGTGGACCATAAGACAGGGGGCAACCATGCTAGTGCAGGTGCTTCCTTATATGACCACTTAGTCAATGAAGGCTCAACTGGCCAAGGTTAGCCTTATCTCCTTTCGTTTGGGGGGGTTATGTAGGAAGGTGGAATCTGACTATATGGTTGCCCCCACTTTTTTTATGGTGTTTTGCTGGTTTATGACTTAGTTGGACTGGGATCCTGCTATTCAGGGCCCCAGTCTATCTGCTTTCTCTGTAAAAAGGTTTCCATGTGCCTTAGGCACATCTCTGATTGGGATCTGGAGTGCCCTTATAAGTCCCTAGTATATGGTATACTATGTACCAAGGGCATAGGTACCTCAGAGGCCTACCAGGGGCTGCAGCATGTATTATGCCACCCCTGGAAGGCCATCCAAACTGACACCACAGGTCTGCTACTGCAGCCTGGGTAAGGTGGTGCATGCACCCCTTACTGTGATATAGGTTACCTATATCACTAAATACATACACACATATAAACCTATAAGTCACTCCTAAGGCAGGCCTTATCAATCCTGAAGGCAGAGTGCATGGTTCCTATGTGAGAGGGTGCCCCTGCATGAGCAGGGCCCCTCTGCAGTGTTCGGAGACCCTTCTCTGATGCTGTTTGTAGTGCAGCCTGACCATATACTCTTAAGCGCATTATAACCTCGCGGTAAAATGCTAACTTTGGAATGGCTGCACCTAAACATGTCGTGTTTGGTGTCAAACATCTTGGAATACTACCCCCCGCCAATCCTGGCGGCGGGGGTAGCATTCCACCCTTCTAGAGGGAGAGACATGTTAACCCTGGCCTAGTCCGGTAACTTCTTTCCAGAGCCCTGGCATCACAAAATGGATGCTGCTGCCACAGACACGAGTCTGGCCTCCTGCTGCTGGACGAAACTCCGGCAGGGGAGGCCTGGACAATAGGTTTCCTGTCCCAGGGAGGTGTGACCACCTCCCCAGACAGGATAATGTGTATTGGGGCTGGGCGGGAGCACTTTCGGGTGCTTTGAAGTCCTGCACTGGGGGCACATTTGGTGTCCCTGTGCATACCCCAGTTCAAACCGGATCAGGGGCTTGCAGCCCCTGCTTTGGCGTGAACTGGACAAAGGGAAAGGGGTGTAGCCACCCCTCTGCCCTGACCCACCCATAGGTGGGGCCACAGAGTAGTCCAACCCCTATCTTTAGTATAAAGATAGGAACCCAGTCCTTAGGACTTTAGATTATACCTGGACGAAACTCTGAAACTGAATCCTGGACAAGCGGTCGGAGGCTTTCCTAACGACATCGTAATCAGGCCCTTAAGGATCAGCTACAGAAATTCCAAGTTCTATGGGGTGGATTTATGTTGGACTCGTGTGAATACACATTGAATGTTACTCCTCAGTAGAATAGGAATCCCACAAAGAAAGAACTGAAGGTTGAATTCCACTGAATTCTAAGGGGTTAGACATAATCAGCAAATGTCTGACAGGAGTCTGGGATGATGAAGCACATTTCAGTGAACTTATTATTCAACTCTACGTTATTTGCACGTAACTAGAAGGGGGAGCGATCTACTGTATATGTCCACGTTCAAGATAAGAAATCAAATTCATTCTCATCACAACAGGAATGACAAGGGGACAGAAATGTAATACTTCTGCAGAGAGACAAATGAGGGATGATAAACCTCTTTACATATGGTATTGATTGGATACCGGTAGTCTCACAGGCATCGAAATGAAGAAGCGATGAGTTGGGATTCTATCTAACTTTATTCATTGATAACATGGATGTTATACATGAGAGATACTCTTTTTATAATCCTAATATAGAATTGTTAACACAGGCAACGGGGTCACTCAGGAGGGGCTGCATGGGCTCAAATTGGAACCCCCATCGCATATGGCGAAGCACCAGCCATGTGGTGTAGGAACTGAAATGACAAACTGTCAAGTAAGGCTAAATGCAGTAACATGTGCAGAGGGATGCTGCATAAGGGACTGATCATATGTAATGGTGTTTGTAGTAATTCATATAATAGAAAACATTATGAGAAATTAGTGTGATAATCCAAATTTTCTAAAATCCTAATCATTTAATATCCATTTCTAGGAAACACCTTTTCCCAGAAATAGAAGAAAAAACCCAAGAAAAGTCTAAACTCTTTTTTAAGGAAAAAGAAATGTGGATGCCAAATCAAGTCTTAGTTATGAAATATGCTATTAATATTTTCAAAACTCAACAAAAAAAGTTACAGTTCCCAAGAAACAGAGTTTGTTCAGAATGGAAAAGTTACTTACCTCCGGTAATGATCTTTCTGGTGGATACTCTTGGGCCGATTTATAAAAATTTCAGGCAAAGCAACGCAGCAAACACCTTGCTGTGCTGCAATGCTTGAAACGGAGAGGGCAGGAATACGCCATATTTAACATTATATGCCACATTTCTGTTCTCTCCTTGCGCTGTGGTGGAGGAGTGCCTACGTTGTAGGCAGGTGTGTTTTTGTGCAGGAAGAGGCCCCTTCCTCCACAAAAACAATCATCAGAGGCATTTTCCTCTTTCTAAGTGTGCTGCGGAATGCAGCGCACCTAGAGGAAACAACAATGAGAAATAAAGATATTTCTCCTCGTTGCAGCTCTATCGGGAGAGCGTAACATTTTGGCGCATTCCCAGATCTGCCAGTGTTGGTAAATCTGGGAATGCTCCAAAATCCATGGGTGGATGCGTGGGTACAACCATCCTCCACCCATGTAACTCCGTCCCAGGGCGGAGTCGCGCAAGGCAGCGACTTGCACTACCTTGCGTTTCTCCAGATTAACCAAGCCGCGCAGGGCCTACCCTGCATAGGTAAATCTCATACTAGAGTTTGTGTCACCCTGCGTCCCCTTGCGTGGCGCAGGGTTTACGCAAAACCTTAATAAATCTGCTCCTCAATTTCTATCTGTAGATTCCTCACCTTTTGAATATCCCAGACACCACATTGAATCCAGAAACTGTCCAATAGCTCTCCACTCTAGTAGGAGGCGCTGACTCCGCTTCTGCCGTGCACTACAACCGAAAACCGTCCCTCACCTTGGCGCACTGACATCAGTTTCCCATTCATATTTATGTGCCTTAGTGATGAAAGAGATTAGAATGACTCAGTTGACAGGTGTAGACAATTTTTACAACTGGGACCTTTTTAAAATGGTTCACTTAGTAACCAGCCATGAAACAGAGAGGAGGGAGTAGGATATTGGGGTATTAAATTAGGAGGACGAATACCACTGTTAGACCTGACACCTGAATTTAGTTTATTCTGTCATTAGGACTCCCTGCACTTTACCACTGCTAACCAGGGGCGGCTCCTCCACTAGGGCGGAGGAGCATTGCCCCACTGCTTTCTCGCAAAGCGAGAAGCAGAAACATAAAATAGTAATAACTACCATTTTATGTTTCTGCTTCTCGCACTGTGAGAAAGCAGAAGGGTTTGGTTGCGGGCGGGCGGGCGGGCGGGGAAGCTCTGCGAGCAGGGCTGGGCAGGGGAGGAGTGGTGTGCCCACTCCTGAGTGTGCATGACTGATTTGATCGGCCCTCGCAGCCGGCGGGAAGGTAAGTTTAATTTTTTTATTATTAAATTAAACACCGCGCGACGCCCCTCCCCGCGCGCCCTAAAGACCCCCACCAGTGAGTCAAGCTGGGCGCGACTGCTGCTAATCAGTGCTAAAGTGCCTAGGCTCTATTCCAAAAACCTAGTACAATTGGCTTACTCCCAATTGGCACATTTAATATACTTATGAGCCCCTAGTGAAGTGGTACTGTATGTACCCATGGTCCTGTACATTAAATGCTACTGGTAGGCCTGCAGCAATCATTGTGCCCCCCACTAAAGTAGCACTTTAAAATATGTCTCAGGCCTGCCATTGCAGCCTGTCATTCAGTTTTAAAATGACATTTTGGCCTGGCAAAATAAACCCTTTTCCAGGCCTAAACCTTCCTTTTTAATACATATAAGTCACTCCTAAGGTAGGCCTTAAACAGCCCCAAAGGCAAGGTGCATTGTATGTAAAACGTTGAAAATGTGTATTAAAGTTTTACATGTCCTAGTAGTGAAAGGCTCCTAAATTAATTTTTCATTACTGTAAGGCATATCTCTCCCATTGGATGACATTAGGTTACCTTATTACATTTAAAATAAGCTAACTTTTGATTGTGAACAGATAGGGATGACACGTTTGTTCTCAAATGAATTGCAATTTAAAGTCCTCTTTAATGGTAAAGTCATATTTTAAGTCACAATTCTAAAAATGACACTTTTGGAAAGTTGGTGTTTTTTGTCCCAACCATTTGGTGCCTGATGTCATTGTCCTGGGTCACATAATCCTACTGTTAGGCTTTTTGTATTTCTCCCAGACAGTGAGACAAAAGGGTTTAGGTGTGGGGAGGATGGGCCATCCTGACAGGATGAGTGAGAGCGGAGCTGTTCCCTGCCCCACTTGCACTTCAAAGGGGCTTGCCTCCAGCACACCCAAAGATAGCTAACACTAGTCTTTTGTCACCCCACACTTCTTGGAGCATTGACAGGGGAAGGAAGGAACTTTCCAGACCCAGATAAGAGTAGCGTAGAAGATTCCCCCACTTCAAAGACTGGAACCAGGTATAAATAGTAGACCCTCAGAACACTTCTTCAGTACACTTCTGGACCTGAGGAGGACTTCAAAGGACTGCCTTGTACTCCAGAGGACTGCCCTGCTGTTGGAGGCCTGCTTTTCACCCCAGAGGACTGACCTGCTGCTACCAGAGGACTGCTCTGATGCTTGAAGCCTGCCTTCCTCCCCAGATGACCACCCTGATGCCTGAGGCCTGCCTTGCTGCTTGACCCCAGGACTACCTCAGTGACTCCACAATCTAGTTGTCTGTCCTCCTGTGTGAGTTACAGGGACATAACAAGATCCAGAGACCCTGAACCCTGTAGCTGGCCTCTGCTGCAGTTGTCGTACCACCCAAGCTGTGCCCCTCCAGTCTAGGACATTGGAAGTGGTGTTAGGTGCTGCTCCTGCATAACTCTTAAAGTTGGAACTTGGAAACGTTTCACACCAAAAAGTCATAAAAGAACCGACTGAAGACCAAGACCTACCTGCCAGATGATCCTCCCAAGTTGCATCACCGGTCGGCCTGACCTCGTAATATCTCCCACTCCATTTTTCTCAGCAACAGCAAATCCAGAGCAGCACGTAGATTGACCTGAGCAGGCAGGGAAGACGCTCTGCTCAGGTCAGGAAGTCTGTGGGATTTCTCTAACCCGGCTGTTCGATACAGTCGGGTTAGAGAAACCTAAGTGCGCATGTGTGTTTTGGTCACCCTGAGACGGCCGGCCAAACACACATGAGCACTTTGGGAGTGCATCTAGCACTCCTCCTCCCCCTCCCGTTCTTCGGTCCCACCCCTCCCTGCACACGCTGGCTGAGCCAGCGGCTTAAAAATAAAACAATAATGATATATTGTTTTATTTTTTTGCTGCTGGCTCTGAGCCAGTGGGGCGACGCTCCTCCGCCGTTGCGGAGGAGCCACCCCTGTCCAACTCTAGAGGTGGGCGAACCACTGAAAGCTCTGGCTCAGCTCGAGGTCTTGTTGGAACCTGGAGCCTATAATGAGCCAATCTTTCTAGTGGTTTGTGCCTACCACCCTCCCTCTACTCAGGATCATGTGCCATTACGACCAGAAGTTTAAATGTAAGTTTTACTTACGTGTAGTGGTTAATTTGTAAAAAAATAAATGTAGGGGCTCTTTTCAGGAGGCAGGTTGCACCAGCCCATTTCTCCTGTTAGCGCTGCCTAAAACAGAACCAACTACTAACCATGAAAGTGGGGAGAGGATGTGGCTTACTGGCCAGAGCTGTCAACCTCAGAGCTGGGGAACCAGGTTCGTGTCTCAGCGTCGGCTCAACATTCTGTGATTCTCAGGCAAATCACTTAATGTCCCAGGGTCTCATTTATGAGGCCCCTTGCGCCACTGGAACATCACTTTTTGTGACGTTCCGTGACGCACTTTTTTGGCTTAATGCTGCCTCGTAAATTTCTATCCGTTTAACGCAGTTTTCTGCATTAAAGGGGCATGCAATGGGTGTTGCTGGGGGCGTTTCCAGCAACATCCATGTCTTTTTAACACTGCCCGATATTTACGAGAACTCGTAACTCTGAGGCAGCACCAAAAACTTACACCACCCCAGGGAAGGCGTAAGGGAGGGCACAACAAGGAGAAATATCTTTATTTTTCCTCGTTTTTCCTTTTCCATGTGTGCTACATTCTGCAGCACGCATAGAAAGAGGAAAAAGCCTTTTGTGATTATTTTTGTGCAGGAAGGTTTCCCTTCCTGCATGAAAACAACCATCCCCGCAATGCAGGCACCCTTGCACCATGGTGCAAAGATGCCTGCATTGCGCACAGCAGCCAATTGAGCGCTAGCACAGTGGAAAAGGACAGGAATGCGCCGTATCTTATAGATACGGCGCATTCCTGCCCTTTTCTTTTGCCGTAGGGCAGCGCAGCAGAAAGAACTGCAGTGCTGCCCTATGGCAAAACCTCATAAATGAGGCCCCCAGTGCCTACCATAAATGAATGTGTCCTTAACTGGTGCTCATGAAAAGCGCCAGTGTTGATGATTAATTGCCAGTGCTCAGCACCGGAAACCACCGGCTCAAATTAAGCAGTGCTTACTTGCATATGTAGTTGTAGAAATGTATATTTTCATCTATAATTGTTTGTAGTGAGAATCCGGCAGAGTTTCCTCCTCTTGCAATGCTTGTTGTTTTCGAAGTAATTATTTGCTTTAATTAGTGTGCCTTTTATATATTTTTTAATGTCCTGAGTTGTTAGATTGGTTAAAGTTTTTATAGTGTTATTTTATTGGTTGGTTTATTATAATTGTAATTTTGTTTTAGCAGTTAAATGTTCATTTGGTAAACGCTAATTTATGTTTTCTTTTAGTAGCATTATATATATTATATTTATTTATTTAAATATGAATTTATTTATTTGATATAATGTTTTATATGTGATTTGTATTTAAATGTTTATAGTTAATAATAATGTTTTAGATATATTTATTGTATATTTTATAGGTGTACTATTTTTATGGGGTTAATGTTTAATTTTTGGGTGATGTAATATATTTTAATGATAGATTTTTTTATAAGTTTAGGATTTTTTTTAAAGTAATTGGTATATGAAAAAATAGAGTTTTACTGAATTTGTTAGTATTTTGACAATCATTTTGTAGTTGTTATCGTGATAATTCCAATTTTTTTTTTATTGATGTATGTAAAAATCGATATTTGTGTTAACGATATTTGTGTGCTTGATATTAGTGATTTTTATAGTTATGTATACAGAGTTGATATTTTTATTCTCTATATTTAATTTCCGATATTTGTGGTTCTCAATATTTATTGGATCGATATTATGTCACTGATCCAATCAGATTATGGCAGTGTGAGGACTTCCATATTTGGGGTCTTATTCATGAACTAAATGAGAACATTCCACAAAACGGGCAGGATGGGAGAATCCGTGAGGAATCTGCAGTTAAATACAGTCCCTACCAGAAACCCCATTACCGAAAGTAAGTAACTTGGTCTTGTGATAGAGACTTATAACCGCAGGCTCCTCACCAAGTGAATAGATACTAAAGCAGTAACCCCCCGGTGGAGGATCTGTGGAGCGGCTCACTCCAGGAAATCTTGCAGGACAGATTTAGCTAAGTGCCTGTCCCGCCGGACCTGGCTGTCCAGGCAATAGTGTCTTGTGAATGTGTGAAGGGACACCCATGTAGCTGCCTGGCAAATGTCCATAACTGGCACATCGTTCATTCTCGCAGTAGTGACAGACTTAATTCTGGTGGAATGACTACGCAATCCTTCTGGGAATTGCTTTTTATCTAGCCCATACCAGATCTTGATGCATAACACAATCCATCAGGAGATTTTTCTCTTTTGCACCACTTTGCTCTTTGTCACTCCAGGGAAATGGACGAAAAGATGGTTATCCTGTTGGCAATCTCTGATTCGATCAATGTAGAAACTCAGGGCCTTCCTGAGGTCTATACGGTGGAGTTGTTCTTCCTCCATGGAGTGATTGGGAAATGCATAAAAGTTCAGCAAGGTGATGGATTTCTCTATGTGTAAGGGTGTTACTACCTTTGACAGGAATGCTGCTTATTTGCAGAGGACCAGCTTGTCTGGGAAAAATTAGGTGTATGGCTGTAGTACAGACAACACCTCCATTTCCCGGACTCGCCTTGCAGATGTTATGGCGATGAGGAAGGTTCTCCGGAAAAGGCAATTGTGCATTGCTTCTAAAGGATTGCACCATAGGTATGTGATGTGATGATCAAATTAAGGTCCAATGTGGCATAATACATGGTATTGGTTAGAACATATGAACCAGTCCCTTCAAAAACCGCACCACAACTAGAGATTTGAAAAGGGATGGCTGATGCAGCAAGTGTAAGAACACTGATAGAGCTAAAAGGTAAACTTTAACTGTGCCAAAACAAAGCCTTGCTGGGCTAAAGAAAGTCAAAACATAAAAGCATCAGACAACTTGGCATTTGGGGGTTGGATGTCATGGGAGGAACACCAAATAACAAACTTCTCCCAGTTCCGATGTATGCAATCTTGATGGATGGACGCCTGGCTGTCAAGATAACACCAACCAGGAAGGTCAAAAACCATTGACTGTTGGCGTTCAAACCCCACACATGGGGGTGAAGATTATGCAAGCTTGGTTGGAGAACTCAGCCTTGTTGCTATGCCAGGAGGTCTTCTCGAAGGGACAGCTGGATCATAGGACATGTGCTTATGGCCACTAGTTCCAGGTAGTATACACTCCTCGCCCAGTCCAGAGCAACTAGGATGAGCCGGGCCTGGTCTTTCTTGATCTTTTTCAGTACTCTGGGCAGGAGAATAAATTAATTCAGGAGTCCTAAACCCCAATGCAGGTGGAAGATATCTCAGAGGCAGAACTGTCTTGTGCACTCCAACATGCAAAAGGTTTTACACTGTGCATTCTCTGCGATGCAAGTAGATCCAGCCATGGTTCTCCCCAGCGCTGGAAGATGTCCTGTGCCACCTCTAAGTGTAACCGCCATTAACGATCCACTAGGCAACGTTGGTTGGGTTCTTCCACCCCGATATTTAAAGAGTCTGGTGGCTAGTGTGCGGTGGGAGACGGTGTCGAAAGCTGCTGAGAGGTCTAGTATGATGAGGGCTGCAGTGTAGCCTTGATCGAGGAGTGTGCGGATGTCGTCCATGGTGGCTAGGAGGGTGGTCTCGGTGCTGTGGTTGCTTCGGAATCCGGATTGGGATGAGTTGAGGATGTTGTTGGATTCTATGAAGTGCGTTAGCTGGGTGTTGACGATTTTCTCTGTGACTTTGGCGGCGAAAGGGAGGAGAGAGATGGGCCTGTAGTTCTTGAGATCCGTCGGGTCTGCGTAGGGTTTCTTGAGGAGGGGTTTGATTTCATCGCGTTTCCAGTCATCGGGGAGCATGCCTGTTTCAAGGGTGCAGTTGATTGTCCGTCGTACTTCTGGAGCGATGGCGGGCAGGCGTAAGTGGGTGCTCCGGAGTGAATGCTCCTCATAGTCTTTGCGGTGTCTTCTGTGGTGACAGGGGTCCAGGTGAGGAGGGTTGGCTGGGTGGCATTGCTGGTGGATGGTGTTGAGTTGGTGTCTTGGTCTTGGTCATCGAAGTTGTCGTAGAGTGTCCTGATATTGTGGTGGAAGAAGGAGCTGAGGTCCTGGGAGGGAGGGACGTCAGAATTTTTGCTGTGTGGTCTGGTGAATTCTTGTATGATGTTGAAGAGTTCCTTGGAGTTGTGGGAGTTAGAGAGGATTCTGGCCTGAATGAAGTTTCTCTACGTAGATCTGATGAGTTGGTGGTGTGCCGTCGTGGCTGCCCTGTAGGCGGTGCATGCTTCTGGGGTTTTGCTATTCCTCCATGCTTTCTCCAATCATCGGCACAAGCGCTTGGATTCTTGAAGGTCCGTGGTGAACCAGGTGGCTTGCGTGTTGTGTCGTCTGTCGGAGTTCTGGAGGGGGGCGAGTGTGTTTGCGCAGTCAGCAATCCTTTGGTGGAGGTCGTTGGCTGCGGAGTTGGCGTCGGTCGTAGTGGGGGGAGGAGTGCAGCTGAGGGCGGATGTGAGGTGTTCTTCGGCGATCTTGTTCCAGTGTCTGCACTGGAGACGTGGCGATGGCTTGTGTGCGGTGGGTTTCGAGAAGGAGAAGTGGATGCAGTGGTGGTCCGTCCAGGGAGGTTGCGTGGTGTGATTGAAGCAAGTGTGTCCCGTCGTGTAGGTGGTGGTGGTGATGAGTTGCTTCAGTCCGATGTTGGTGAGGTTCTCTAGGAGGGCGGTGGAGTTGGGGTCGCTGAGGTTGTCAAGGTGGAAATTGAGGTCTCTGAGCAGTGCGTAGTCCGTTGAGGCGAGGGAGTGGGGTGCGATGTAGTCTGCGATGGTGTTTGTGAACTGGGAGCGGGGTCCGGGAGGTCTGTAGGTGAGAGTTCCACGTAGAGTCGTTTTGGGGTTGGGCTGGATCTAGAAATGGATGTGTTCCATGGGGGTCGAGACGTCGTTCGAGATGGAGGTTGTCAGTCGGAGGTAGCTTTTGTGGACGATGGCGAGGCCTCCTCCAGGGTGGTTGGGGCGGTCTTTCCTCAGGATCTTGTACCCGTCGGGATGGCCGTTGCGATGTTGGGAGCAGAGCTAGCATTGGTCCAGGTGTCTGTGAGGAAGGTGACATCGGGCGCGAGGCTGTTGAGGAGGTCCCAGATTTCTACTGCGTGTCTGTGCAGGGAGCGTACGTTGAGGAGGATGCAGCTCAGGGTTTTGGGTGCGCTGGCATCCGGTGGGTTGGCGGTAGCTGTCTGGGTCCGGAGGTGGGTGAAGGTGCGGCGGCAGTGTCGGCAGGAGAATGCGTCTTGGGAGTTGCTCGGCGTCGAGAGCTGGCAGTTATTGTTGCGCCCAGGCTTGAGTGCGTGGAAAGTGCTGGAGTCGTAGCGGCGGCAGGTTGGAGGACCAGGGTCCGTGGTGCTGGTCACGGTCGAGTCGTGGACGGGCACAGATGGACTTGCCTCTGGCGTGCCCGCGGCGCACTCGTGCAGCGGCCGCCATTAAGTAGGGGTCGGGGAGGGAGAGCAGCTAGGAGGTAGGAGCAGCAGCGGGAAAACTGAGGCAACAGTAAAAAGTGAAACAGAGGAAAACAGTGGAAAAGGAGTAAAAAAGGATAAAAATAGAAAAGAGAGCAGACAGAAAAAAGGCTGGCAGAGCGGACCAGCAGAAGAGCAAGGCTCTCCCACTGGACCACCAGGGATGAGGCGCAGGCAGGAGTCTGTGGGTGGAGGAGGGCCTTGAACACAAACCTGGAACCAGAAAGGCGCAGGGTGCAAAGACTCAAGGACGGAGCTGTGCGAGGGGAGAGCAGTTTCCCTGACCAGGAGGTCAGAGGTCTTGATGAAATTCAACAATGTCAACAGGTCATCTGTTGTCTGAAGGTGGCTTACAACTGCTCGACATGAGTCCACCCTTAGTAGCCCGTCATCAAGGCATGGAAAGACTGGTATTCCCATCCTCCGAAGTTGGGCTGCGATCATTACCTTTGTGAACACCTTAGATGCATTTATCAGGCCAAAGGGGAACTCGGTGAACTGAAAGCACTCATGGCATACCTGAAACCACAGGTAGCGTCTGTAAGATTGAAGTATGGGCATCTGGAATTAGGCATCCGGTAGATGCAACCCCCACCATTCAGTCTCCTGGATCCAGGGCAGACAGGATTTGGGCCCAGATGAGCATCTTGAACTTGTCATTCCGAAAGAAGAAGTTCAGAGAGCATAGATTGCGGATGAGGCTAAGGCTTCTAATCTTTTTCAGTACCAGGAAATAATGAGAGTAACAGCCAGACCCAATCTCTGATGCCGGCCCCCTCTTTGTTGCTCCCTTCTCCAAGTGAGCTTGAATTACTCCGCACAGTATGGCAAGTGTTTCTCTGGGAGGTGTTGTGATGTGGGTGGCATATCTGGTGGATGGGACTGAAGGGTAGGGAATCACTGTGTTCCACGATTTGCAGCCCCCAATCGTCGGATGGGATGCTCCTTCACCTGGGGAGGTAAAAGGAAACACACCTTACCACTGGGCGATTGTGAGCTTCAGAAGGAGGTATAAAGTAGGTTTGAGGCTGCTGCAGAAGAGGAGGCTGGTATTAGGGTAGAATGTTGGCTCTGGGGTCCTGGACGCTGTTGGCTTGATCAGCTTGATGAGGATTGGGAGACCTGTTGCTTTTGAAGTGCGCATTGGCACTGCCTTTTTGTGAGGTCTGCCAAAAAGGTGGCGAAAGACCCAGATTGTGAACTGTAACTTTGCTCTCTTTAAATCTTTCTAAGGCTGAGTCCGCCTTTGCTCCGAACAGCCTAGAGCCGTCGAAGATCATGTTCATGAGGGACTGTTAGACATACGATGAGGAGCCCATTGAGAAAATCAAATCATGATGCTGCAGCACCATGTGGGTCTTGACTGCCCTACCCAGGCCATCATTCGTGTCTAAGCCTGAACATATAGAATATTTTGCTGCATCCTGGCCCTCTGCCATTAGGCATTGCAGGGTGGGCCAGATGTCTTTTGGGACAGCTAGCAAGATTTACGCCACTCTGTTCCATAACGCATATGAAGATCTGCCCAGGAGGAAAGAGGTGTTGACGGATCTCAGGGCAAGGCTGGTAGAGATGAATACATGTTTGGAGAATGTCTCCTTTGAGTTAGACTCTCTATCAGGTGTGGAAAAGCATTGGGGTTCAGGTGACTAGTGGATGCTTGTACGACTAAGATTTCGGGGGTAGGATGCTAAAGCAAGAAATTGGGTGTCTGGATCTATGTAGCCTTCCCTATTTACTGTAAGACAACATCACCTCTTTATCTCGGTACCCCCTAGCACATCAATGAGGGCCTCATTGAAAGGTAACAAAGTTTTTTGTTTGGTTTACCCTAGGGTGATGACCTCAGTGAGAGCATTAGGTTTCACCTCCGTTGAGGGAAGGGTGAGATCTAATACCAGTTGCCGTGGCTGAGTTTGAGAAGGACAGGCCAATGACTGGGGAGATGTTCAGTCACCGGCCTCCTGCAGGTCATCAAATATGTTCCCATCACCAAAAGAGTCATAATAGGTACTGTCTTCTGCATCATCATCATCATCGTGAGGAGCATACATCACTTGGTCCGAATGGGTGTACTATTGTGGTCCTTATGGTGGGGGGTTTAGGCTTCAGATTCAAATACGACTATAGATCCAATTCTGGCATCGGCGATGTTGGTGCTGGTGTCAGGAATCAGATTTGTGGCGTTGATTGCAGCTCCGAGGGCAGCACTGGATATTGCACCAGATCTGGAGTTGGTGCCCCGTTCTGGAGGAAGGGGCTGTCCTTGGATCAAGGCTGAGTGACACAGTTGACATCGGGGATGAATATGGATCCCCTGGTGGAAACCCAACTGTAGGCCACCTGTGATCCTTGGGACCCAAAGGTGAGGTAGAGGGACCCGGTGGAGCACCAAAGATGGTGTCTAAGGACTGTTACAGCTCTTGGAGCTGTTGTGGCGTTATCGATGGCCGGGGAAGTTGGGCCATATCAGGATCAGCGCTGGGTTTGGTTCTGAAGAAGGGGGACTACTCCTCGGCCTAGTGGTGCCTGGGGCATTGCCCAACTCTGAATGGTGCCAGTACCAGGACAATGGAGACCCATGTTTCAAACTCTTGTGTTTCTTGGAGGTTTTTGGCTTTCCAGATCCCAGAAACTTTGATGATGACTAGTCCCAGTAGTGGCTTTAGGAGCTAGAGCTCGTCTGAGTCCTTGACTTTGACTGGGACTGCTTTTTTTGGCTTCTTATGAAGTTCAGTGCAGCGAGTTTTGCTTTGCTGTCACAGATGGCCCAGCGATTCATCTTCATGCAGCACTCACATGACGCTGAGTTCTGTTTGGATCCAAGACACTAAAGACAGAGGCCATGGGTGTCAGTCAGCAACACCTGTTGGTGACAGTCTCCACACAGCTTATCTATTTATTTATTTATTTGTATTTATTTTATAGAGCGCAACATTCATCCGGAAGGATATCACGGCGCTAAAGAAGCGAGATCCAACGGTAGGGGGTGAAGTGGGATAATGATTGCTGCCACTATGTCCAGCAATTAGGTCTTCGGGAACAGATGGGTTTTCAACTTTTTTCTGAATGCTAGGTAGTCGTCAGTGAGACGTAGATCTAGCGGTAGATCATTCCATTGAGTTGCGGCCCGGTAAGAAAAGGTGCAGCCTCCTGCCCTTGCTTTCTTGATACTCTTAGTCTTGGCCCGCACCTGATAGCGTGACCTCAGACACTTTGTAGGGGCATAAAATTGGACTTTGTTTTGAAGAATTCTGGGACCGCATTGATGTAGCGCCTTATGTGCATGGCTCAGAAGCTTGAATCTGGCTCTTAGACGTACGGGCAGCCAATGGAGCTGTCTCATGCATTCTGACGCTGAACTATATCTATTTTTATTGCACACCAGTTTGGCGGCTGCGTTCTGTATCACCTGAAGGCGTGTAAAGAGATAGTCAGCCATGCCCACGAACAGCGCGTTCCCGTAATCCAGCTTGCTAATGAGTAGGGCCTGTGTGACTGTTCTTCTACATTCCACAGGAATCCACGGAAAAAGCCTTTTTAGAAGCTTCAGGTTGGTGAAGCTTCTTCCGCACAGAGCCCGAACATGGTCCTGCATAGTTAATGTGTTATCAATAAGGATGCCCAGGTTTTTTGCAACTTGCTTGGGTGCTGGGGCGGCTCCCAACGATTGGGGCCACCAAGATGCATCCCAGATTAAGAGGGCTCCTCCAAAGAGCAGGATCTCTGATTTGTCCACGTTCAATTTTAGGCAGTGCTCCAACATTCAGGTCGCCATCTCTGAGAGGCAGTTGTTCAACTTGATCCAAGTGTCCTCATGCTTTTCTTCAAGAGCTATCATCAGTTGTGTGTCATCCGCATAGGAGCAGATACTGAATCCCCATTTCTCACTGATTTTAGCCAGAGATGATACATAGGCGTTAAAGAGCGTGGAGATGAATCCTGATGTAGTTTTCATCACTGAAACCTGGCTGGACGATAATAATTCCCCTGATATCGCCAATGCCTTACCTATTGATTATAAATTATTAAAACAAGACAGGCAGGAACGGAAGGGAGGGGGACTTGCTATTCTGTTCAAGGACTGCTTCACTTGTCTCCCTACATTATCATTCCAGGTATCCAGGGTTGGCCACATAATACTCGGTGGAGCGGTAATTTACAATCCACCCGGATGCCAATCAGACTTCAGTGCGCAGCTACTCACCCAATTATTTCCCTCATGCTTAAAACACAAACATTTAACCCTTAGAGGGACGACTGCTTACAGGAGACTTGGAACTTCACAAGATCAGACAGGCCTATCAGACACTGACGACCAATGCACCCACCACACTGGATAAGACAAGGCTTGCGTGGCAGGCAGATATACCTGAAATCACCGACGATGATTGGGCCGAAGCCATCGCCAGCCCTAGGGGTGCGGCGGTGTCCATGCGCTTTCGGCTTATTCAATTTAAGTATCTACACCGCGCATATTACACTAGGGTACGTTTATGGCGGATGGGCGTTATCCAGTCCCCCATGTGCCTGAGGTGTGATAGGGAGGAGGGGTCATTTCTACACACGGTTTGGAGCTGCTCGGCGTTACAGCCGTTTTGTCGCCGAATTCGTTCGTGCCTCCATGAGGTGCTGTCATGGGATCTCCCGCTCGACCCTCGCCTTTTCTTGTTACACTCCACGGAAGACATAGGGGGGAATAGGTATAAGCACCACATCCTGTTCTTAGCACTCGCTGTGGCCAAGCGGGACATAGCACAAATGTGGAAGGCAACATCACCCCCGACCCTGGGCAAATGGAAAACTGAACTAGATAATTGTATGGGGGCTGAGATAGCCGTTTTTGAGGCCCGGGGATGCCCCGCTAAACACAGCAAAATCTGGACTCGATGGGCGGACTATCGTGGTATCGACCTCCCCCCCTTGCCCGAGGCGGACCCCTAAGAATGTGTCGCTTTGTTTTATGTGTTGGTGTATCCCCACCGAGAGTTTTGGAAAAATATGTATGTATATGTATGCAATGTGGCACACTATGACGACTGCACCGCCTGTACGAACATGGAGACCGGAACCTGTCTGTAAGTTTCTCATTTATGTCACCTACGTGTTTGGTGGGTGTTGTTTTATATTGGAAATTTGGTTATTGAAACAAACTCATAGTGCATCTCTCTGGCCATGGTGGGGCTGCGACCCCTACATATTGCAAAATAACCTAATAAAAAATTAGTTATAAAAAAAAAAAACACAAACATTTTATAGTAATATGGGATTTCAACGTTCATTTCGAAAAAACAAACAATTCTGTGGCAAAACAACTTGAAAATGATATGCAGATTCTGCAATTATAACAGTGGGTTAAGGGCCCCACGCATATAGCAGGACATACACTGGTCTTACCATTCTCTAATATGGAATCCACCCTCGTCCAAGAGGTCAGATCTCTCTCCTGGACAGACCACTCGCTAATTTCCTTCTTATTTAGTCTGATGGCAAGCCCAGTAAACACTCATATGCCCCTATCAGTGGCTAACAGAGCCTGGAGATTGCTCACTCCTGACTCATTTCCACTCCACTCCTCCCTCAATGATCCTAAGGCCCTCGGCACACTCCCTGTCAACACGAGAGTAGTAAGCTTTCAAACTGAGATCTCAAACATACTCGATCAGTGTGCACCCAGATTAAAATACAAACCCAGAAGAGGAACACTGTGAGAAGTTGGCCTGGTATATGCTGTTCACTAATTAAAGTGGACACCTTGCACCAGGGCAAATCGACTCTTATGGTAGATAGGTTTAAGACAACCTTTAAAGAAAGCTATCCTAGTGGTAGCTGTGGAGAGCAGCCTTCAGGCTAAGTCTCGGAGGAATGTAAAGCAGCTTGTTTTACCATATAATCTCTTGAATCACCAAATGAAAAGACACCACACAGGTATATATATCAAATATATATGTATTTATTTCTAAATAACTCTCTACTAATCTCTTTATGAGATTAGAAGACAAACATATGCACAAATCAACGTTTCACAATAAGTTAAGCACAAAATATGGCTGGGGCCCTAGGGGCGTACCAGACCATATACTAAGTAAGAGACTTAGAAACAACGACTTGCAAGGAGACAAGGCCTAGGGCCTTCAGAAGTGCTGGGGCCTCACGAAACCACCCAAGGCAGGTAAGTAAAGGACCCACGGGGGACGCGTGCAGTGTGGATACACAGGCGCGAATCGCCGTTAACTTCAATGGGGCAAGTCACGGTTGGAAATAAAGAGTTTTAGGATACTTCGGGAGAACCTACAAGCAAGTCACTTACAGGGTAAGTAGTTCTAGGGCCCACACCCACAGGAGCACCGTAGTGCTGGAGTTACCTCACCCAGGGAAGCCGGGTGCACAGGTGTCCTTTGGTGTCGGGTCGCGGCGTCGTTTTCAATGGCGAGCAAAGAAGACTTGCTGCTTGCGGGAGCTGAAGAAGTGTCCGGTGGAATCCAAGCCTGGATTCTGAAGAAGGATGACCTGAAAGCAGAGGGGACAGTGTTCAAAGTCACTTGGCAGTGACCCGGGCAAGGAAGATGGATGCCCACCGTCGTCGGTCGCTTCAGGTCGGTTGCGGGTGCCTTGACTCTTCAGCCACGTGGTCCAGGAGGCGTCGACGACGACCAGGAGCTGGATTCGGTGTGTCCTCGACGTTTGCAGCTGACTGCGGTGTCGGCAACTCAATAGGAGCCAACAAGCCTTGGCAGCCGCAAGTCTCGGGAGATGAAGAAAAGTCGATGGCGCAGACCAGCAAGGTCTGGGGAACTCACCCAGCGAGGGTAAGTCAGGGCAGGCCTGGAGCAACCAGGGGAGCCCCTTGGTTTCTTTAAGAAGTCTTCTGGGGACCCACAAGCCGGCGGGCAAGGGATCGCGAAGACACCTCGGGCGGAATCACTCAACAGGGGTCCACGGTCACTCGGGACGGTGTAGGCCTCTGATCTTCGGAGGGATTCCTGTTGGAGGTCGGGACCACACGTGGTCCAAAGCACAAGTTCGTAGAACGTTGTGAAGGGGTTGCACTCGACAATAGTGCACGGTACCCAGGGGTCGCGGTTCCTCGTTACTCGTGGGGTCCACTTGCCTCAGCTTCGCTGGGGACTCACGATGGCCTGGGAGAGGTCAGGAAATCCACTTCTTGGGCTGCAGGGACTTCGGACTCCGGCGGGAGCGGCGTAGTTTGCGACCGTCGTTGTCGTTTTTGGTGCCTGCTAAGCAGGGGAGTCACTCCTTGACTCCAAGGAGATTCTTCAGTCTTCCAAAGGTAGTGGAACGTCGAAGGGCCAGGATTCTTCTGTAGAGCGTCGTCCAGGGGTTATCTGCTTTGCAATGGTGAAGGTTCCCCCTCTTATACTAAAAAGAGGGGATGGACTAGCTCTATGACCCCACCTATGGGAGGGTCAAGGGAGGGGTGGCTACACCCACTTCCCTTTGTCCAGTTTCGCGCCAGAGCAGGGGCAGGTAGCCCCTGAGCTGGTTTGAACTGGCATATGCACAGAGGAGCCTTCTGCTCCCCAGTGCAGGACTTCAAAGCACTCTAAGAGTGCACCCACCCAGCCCCAATACACTAAACCCTGTCTGGAAGGTGGTTACACCTCCCTGTGACAGGATGCCTATTGTTGGGCTTCCTCCACTGCGAGTTTCGGTCATCAGCAGGAGGGCAGCCCAGTGTTCTGTGACTGGTGGCATCCATTTTGTGATGCCAGGGCTCTTTAGGATTCTACCGCGTTTCCACAGCAGGTACATGTCTTATCCTCTAGAAGGGTGGAATGCTACTCCCGCCGCCAAGATTGGCGGGGGGTAGTATTCCAAGATGTTTGACACCAAACACGACATGTTTTGATGCAGCCATTCCAAAGTTAGCATTTACCGCGAGGATATAATGCACTTAAATAGTATATGGTTTAACCGCATCCACAAACAGCACCAGAGAATGGACTCTGAGAACTGCAGAGGGGCCCTGCTCATGCAGAGGCACCCCCTCACATAGAAGCCAAGCACCCTGCCCTCAGGATTGATAGGGCCTGCCTTAGGGGTGACTGATAGGTTTATATGTGTGTGCAGGAGAGATATAGGAAACCTATATCTCAGTGAGGGGTGCTAGCACCACCTCACACAGGCTGCAGTAGCAGGCCTGTGGTGTCAGATTTAGACTGCTTCCCAGGGGTGGCATAACACATGCTGCAGCCCCTGGTAGGCCTGTGAAGTACCTATGCCCTTGGCACCTAAGGTACCATATACTAGGGCCTCATAAGGCACCACAGTATCCAATCACTAGTGCACCTAGAGTGCACTCCATGTCGTTTAGAGAGAACAGAGAGGCTGGGGCCCTGATTGGCAGGGACCCAGCCAGACTATAGCCAGAAACCAGTGCTAACATCAGAAAAAAGTGGGGGCAACATAAGAGGCAGATCCTACTCTCCTACACAACCCCCCCAAACGTAGGGACACTAAACTAACCTTGACCAGTTGAGTCTTCGTGTTCAAAGTGGAAATACCTTGAGAGTCCATCTGCATTGGCATGTTGGGTCCCAGGCCTATGTTCCACTGTATAGTCCATCCCCTGTAGGGAAATGGACCACCTCAAAAGTTTTGGGTTTTCACCTTTCATCTGCTTTAGCCATAGGAGGGGCTTGTGGTCAGTCTGAACTATGAAGTGAGTACCAAACAAGTATGGCCTCAGCTTCTTCAGGGCCCATACCACAGCAAAGGCCTCCTCTCTATAGCTGACCAACGTTTCTCTCTAGGGGTCAGCCTTCTGCTAATAAAAGCTACTGGCTGGTCTTGACCTTCATCATTCAGTTGAGACAGTACAGCTCCCACACCCAGCTCAGAAGCATCTGTTTGGACAATGAACTTTTTGGTGTAGTCTGGACTCTGTAAGATGGGGGCAGTGCACATGGCCTGCTTTAGGTCTTCAATGCCTTTTGACAGCTAGCTGTCCACTGAACCTTTTTTGGCATTTTCTTAGAGGTAAGATCATTCAAGGGGGTCACTATAGATCCATATCCCTTGACAAACCTCCTATAGTACCCAGTCAGGCCTAAGAAGGCTCTCACCTGTGTCTGGGTGGTTGGAGCAACCCATTCCAGTATGGTTTGGATTTTGCTCTGCAAAGGCTGAACCTGGCCTCCACCTACAAGGTGGCCCAGGTACACAACCTGACTCTGCCCTATCTGGCACTTGGTGGCCTTGATAGTGAGGCCTGCTTTCTGCAGGGCCTCCAAAACATTTCTGAGGTGGACCAGGTGATCCTGCCAGGAGGAACTAAAGACAGCAATATCATCTAGATAAGCTGAGCAATAAGTTTCCATCCCTGCCAGAACTTTATTCACCAACCTCTGAAAAGTGGCAGGTGCATTTTTCAATCCAAAGGGCATCACCACAAAGTGGTAGTGACCCACCAGGGGTCGAAAATGCTGTTTTGGCTTTTGCATCATCAGCTAATCTGATTTGCCAGTAGCCAGCTGTTAGGTCAAATGTGCTTAGATATTTGGCTGAGGCCAAAGTATCAATCAGCTCATCTGCCCTTGGTATGGGATAGGCATCAGTCCTAGTGACTGCATTGAGGCCTCTGTAGTCTACACAAAACCTCATTTCTTTCTTACCACCCTGGGTATGAGGTTTGGGTACCAGGACTACTGGGCTAGCCCAAGGGCTATCTGAAGGCTCAATCACGCCTAACTCCAACATTTTCTGGACTTCAGTCCTGATACAGTCCCTGACATGGTCAGGTTGCCTGTAGATTTTATTCTTGACAGGCAGACTGTCCCCAGTGTCCACCTCATGGGTGCACCAGGTAGTCTGACTAGGGGTCAGGCTAAACATATGTCTAAACTGTTGCAGAACTTGTCTGCACTCAGTTTGCTGATGGTCAGTGAGGCTGCTTGCCAAAGCAACACCATCTACTGACCCATCATCAGGGTTCTGAGAGAGCAGGTCAGGGAGAGGGTCACTCTCCTCCTCCTGGTCCTCATCAGTTGCCATGAGCAAGCCCATGTCAGCCCTGTCAACATATGGCTTTAATCTGTTGACATGAAGCACCCTTAGGGGGCTCCTGGGAGTTCCAAGATTCACCAGATAGGTGACTTCTCCCTTCTGTTCAACTATTGTATGGGGGCCACTCCACTTGTCCTGGAGGGCTGCTGGGGCCACAGGCTCCAACACCCACACTTTCTGTCCTGGCTGGTATACAGTCAGCACAGCCTTTGGTCATGCCAAGCTTTTTGTAATTCTTGGCTGGCCTCCAGGTTTTTGGTTGCCTTTTTCATGTACTCTGCCATCCGGGAGCGGAGACCAAGTACATAGTCCATCACATCTTGTTTGGGGGCTTGAGAGGTAACTCCCAGCCCTCTTTACCAAACATAGTGGACCTCTCACAGGATGCCCAAACAGAAGCTCAAATGGGCTGTAGCCAACCCCCTTCTGTGGAACCTCTCTGTATGCAAACAAAAGGCAAGGAAGAAGAAGGTCCCATTTCCGCCTAAGCTTCTCTGGGAGTCCCTTAATCATTCCTTTCAAGGTTTTGTTGAAGCTGTTCAACTAAACCATTGCATTGTGGGTGATAGGGGGTGGTGAACTTATAAGTTACACCACACTCCTTCCACATTGCTTTCAGATATCCTGACATGAAGTTGGTACCTCTGTCAGAAATGACCTCCTTTGGAAAACCCACTCTGGAGAAAACTCCAATGAGGGCTCTTGCCACCACAGGTGCTGTGGTGGTCCTCAGGGGAATTGCTCTCTGGGTACCTGGTGGCATGATCCACTACCACCAGGATAAATCTGTGCCCAGATGCAGTCTGAGGGTCAAGGGGACCAACAATGTCAATCCCTACCCTTTCAAAGGGTACCCCCACCACAGGTAGTGGTATCAGGGGGCCTTTGTTGTGCCACCTGCCTTACCACTGGCTTGGCAAGTGACACAGGAGCGACAAAACTCCTTTGTGTCCTCTGACATATGTGGCCAATGAAAATGTGGAACAAGCCTGTCCCAGGTCTTGTTTTGGCCCAAGTGTCCTGCCAAAGGGATATCATGTGCTAAGGTCAAGAGGAACCCCCTAAACTTCTGAGGTATTACCAACCTCCTGGTGGCTCCAGGGGCTGGGTCTCTACCCTCAGAATATAGGAGTCCCTCATCCCAATAAACTTTATGGGACCCACTAGCACTCCCAGCAGCCTCAGCAGCAGCCTGCTGTCTGAGGGGTTCAAGAGAGGGGCAGCACTGTTGCTCCTTACTCAGATCTTCCCTAGAAGGGCCCCCTGCCCCCAAGAACTCAACCTGGTCAGGTTCAAGTCCCTCTGGGGCAGTTCCTTCTTCAGGTTCTGCTTCACCTCCCTCTGGAAGTGAATCCTTGATCTGAGACAGAGGGGAAGGCACTGCCTTAACCCTACTGCTCCTCCTCTTGGGAAGCATCTGGTCCATTGTTCCAGGATCCAGAGCTGGTTCAGTGTCATGCATTCTTGCTTGTGACCTGGTCACAGCAAATACCTCTGCAGGGATGCCCAACATCTCAGCATGAGTCCATAACTCTACTTCAGACCAGGCTGAAGTCTCTAGATCATTGCCCAACAGACATTCTACAGGGAGGTCTGCACTGACTACAACCTTCTTGAGGCCAGTTACCCCTCCCCAGGAGAAATTCACAACTGCCAGACTATGGTTGGTCTGGACATTGCTTGCATTGGTCACCTGGTACATTTCACCCAGGATGATCTGTCCAGGGTCCACTAGGTCCTCTGCCACCATGGTGACACTAGCACCTGTGTCCCTAAATGCCAAAGCCTGTTTGCCATTTATCAAAGGCTGCTGTTTGTACTTGCCCAGATTACTGGGGCTTACTAGGAAGGACATATCAATGTTTCCCACACAAATCAGCATTGCCTGAGTGGTCACTCTGACTAGGTCAGAATCCACTTCAGAACCCAGGGTCAACCCTACTACACCCTTATTCTGCGTACCACCTCCACCAGTAGCTGAGCTAGGGGGCACAGTTGCCTTAGGGGCAGGAGTGGTGGTGGTTTGGTCTTTGGACTTGGTACAATCAGAAGTCCAGTGCCCTTTCTGTTTACAGAATTTGCACCAGGGCTTCTTTTGGCCTTTTCCCTTGTTGGACTGTGACTCCCCACCAGATGCAGATTTTTGGGGCCCTTGTGAAGACTTCTGGTCTTTTGACTTATCCCCACCTTTCTCAGGGCCTTTAGGATCTTGCTTCTTAGTGTCACCCCTTGGTTCTGGGTTTTCTGCCTCACCCTGGTTCTGACCCATTTGTCTGCCTTCTTTCCCAATTCTTGGGGAGAGGTCAGATCAGAGTCCACCAGGTACTGATGCAACAACTGGTTCTGGCAATTATTTAGGATCTGTTCTCTCATCATCAGATTATACAATCCCTTGAAATCAGTAACCCTACTGCCAACCAGCCAACCCTCTAGAGCCTTGGTTGCACAATCAACAAAGTCAGTCCAGTCCTGAGTCTGTGCCTTCTGGGTATCTCTGAACTTTAACCTGTACTGCTCAGTGGTTAAGCCAAACCCATCTATCAGTGCACTCTTCAGGACCTCATAATCATCAGCATCCTCCTCTCTAACAGTGAGGAGCTTGTCTCTTCCTTTATCTGAAAAGGAGAGCCACAAGATTGCTGCCCACTGCTTTTGGGGGACCTGCTGTACTCTACAGGCCCTCTCCATAGCAGTTATCCACTTGTGGATATCATCCCCACTCTGGTAGGGAGGAACAACCTTGCTCAGGTTCCTATGGTCAGGAATATATTCTCTGCCTCTAGGGACACTGTTGCTGCCACCAGGGGGTTCTAACCCCTCTTTCTAGAAGCTCTCTGGATCTCCAGGGCTTCCTATCCAGTGCCAACTGCTTGGTTCTGAGGGCCACTCTGGCTTCCTCATACTGGAGCAGTTTGCACCTTCTCTCAGAGGAGGTCTCTCTTAAGGAAAAGTATGAGCTCCTCTGCTGGACAAATTCTCTGCCAGAGTGATAAGAGTGGTCAGATTCCCTGGAAGGGGATCTGTGCCTCTCCTCCTCTCTGTCAGTTCCCTTAGGGAGAATTCCTCTGTCCTTTTCAGGCCCCTTGGAGCCTGGCCCTTCAATCACAGAGTCTTGGTCATTCTGATTTTCATCATCTGACCCAGATACTATGACTGACCCACCCACTGATTCAAACCCTTTAGCTCCTAGAGCCAATCTAAGGTCATCTGCTGTCAGCAGATCTATCAGGTGCAGGGTTGAGGGACTCTGTCCTAGCCTCAGGTGTCTGTCAACACACATGGCTCTCAAGTCAGAGAAAGCCATGTCCTTATACTGAGGCTGAGTGGATCCACTGGGTCCACCCCTTAAGGACATTCTAGTGTTGTGCAGTGTTGTACTACCTACACTAGTTTGTGGCCTACTGATCCTAGCTTGAGCTGTGGAAAGGGTGGGCTATCCCTTGGAACACAGCTCTAAGTTCAGTAGAACTTATTGATACTAAGCTTGACTTTATATGTACCTTGAGTACCTATAATGGTTTTCAGTTAGTAATTCAAATAGAGATTTTCTGGTAAAACAATGGCAAGCTGGAATCCCACACGCTGCCCACCAATGTGAGAAGTTGGCCTGGTATATGCTGTTCACTAATTAAAGTGGACACCTTGCACCAGGGCAAATCGACTCTTATGGTAGATAGGTTTAAGACAACCTTTTAAAGAAAGCTATCCTAGTGGTAGCTGTGGAGAGCAGCCTTCAGGCTAAGTCTCGGAGGAATGTAAAGCAGCTTGTTTTACCATATAATCTCTTGAATCACCAAATGAAAAGACACCACACAGGTATATATATCAAATATATATGTATTTATTTCTAAATAACTCTCTACTAATCTCTTTATGAGATTAGAAGACAAACATATGCACAAATCAACGTTTCACAATAAGTTAAGCACAAAATATGGCTGGGGCCCTAGGGGCGTACTCAGACCATATACTAAGTAAGAGACTTAGAAACAACGACTTGCAAGGAGACAAGGCCTAGGGCCTTCAGAAGTGCTGGGGCCTCACGAAACCACCCAAGGCAGGTAAGTAAAGGACCCACGGGGGACGCGTGCAGTGTGGATACACAGGCGCGAATCGCCGTTAACTTCAATGGGGCAAGTCGCGGTTGGAAATAAAGAGTTTTAGGATACTTCGGGAGAACCTACAAGCAAGTCACTTACAGGGTAAGTAGTTCTAGGGCCCACACCCACAGGAGCACCGTAGTGCTGGAGTTACCTCACCCAGGGAAGCCGGGTGCACAGGTGTCCTTTGGTGTCGGGTCGCGGCGTCGTTTTCAATGGCGAACAAAGAAGACTTGCTGCTTGCGGGAGCTGAAGAAGTGTCCGGTGGAATCCAAGCCTGGATTCTGAAGAAGGATGACCTGAAAGCAGAGGGGACAGTGTTCAAAGTCACTTGGCAGTGACCCGGGGCAAGGAAGATGGATGCCCACCGTCGTCGGTCGCTTCAGGTCGGTTGCGGGTGCCTTGACTCTTCAGCCACGTGGTCCAGGAGGCGTCGACGACGACCAGGAGCTGGATTCGGTGTGTCCCTCGACGTCTGCAGCTGACTGCGGTGTCGGCAACTCAATAGGAGCCAACAAGCCTTGGCAGCCGCAAGTCTCGGGGAGATGAAGAAAAGTCGATGGCGCAGACCAGCAAGGTCTGGGGAACTCACCCAGCGAGGGTAAGTCAGGGCAGGCCTGGAGCAACCAGGGGAGCCCTTTGGTTTCTTTAAGGAGTCTTCTGGGGACCCACAAGCCGGCGGGCAAGGGATCGCGAAGACACCTCAGGCGGAATCACTCAACAGGGGCCCACGGTCACTCGGGACGGTGTAGGCCTCTGATCTTCGGAGGGATTCCTGTTGGAGGTCGGGACCACACGTGGTCCAAAGCACAAGTTCGTAGAACGTTGTGAAGGGGTTGCACTCGACAATAGTGCACGGTACCCAGGGGTCGCGGTTCCTCGTTACTCGTGGGGTCCACTTGCCTCAGCTTCGCTGGGGACTCACGATGGCCTGGGAGAGGTCAGGAAATCCACTTCTTGGGCTGCAGGGACTTCGGACTCCGGCGGGAGCGGCGTAGTTTGCGACCGTCGTTGTCGTTTTTGGTGCCTGCCAAGCAGGGGAGTCACTCCTTGACTCCAAGGGAGATTCTTCTGTCTTCCAAAGGTAGTGGAACGTCGAAGGGCCAGGATTCTTCTGTAGAGCGTCGTCCAGGGGTTATCTGCTTTGCAATGGCAAGGTTCCCCCTCTTATACTAAAAAGAGGGGATGGACTAGCTCTATGACCCCACCTATGGGAGGGTCAAGGGAGGGGTGGCTACACCCACTTCCCTTTGTCCAGTTTCACGCCAGAGCAGGGGCAGGTAGCCCCTGAGCTGGTTTGAACTGGCATATGCACAGAGGAGCCTTCTGCTCCCCCAGTGCAGGACTTCAAAGCACTCTAAGAGTGCACCCACCCAGCCCCAATACACTAAACCCTGTCTGGAAGGTGGTTACACCTCCCTGTGACAGGATGCCTATTGTTGGGCTTCCTCCACTGCGAGTTTCGGTCATCAGCAGGAGGGCAGCCCAGTGTCTCAGTGACTGGTGGCATCCATTTTGTGATGCCAGGGCTCTTTAGGATTCTACCGCGTTTCCACAGCAGGTACATGTCTTATCCCTCTAGAAGGGTGGAATGCTACCCCCGCCGCCAAGATTGGCGGGGGGTAGTATTCCAAGATGTTTGACACCAAACACGACATGTTTTGATGCAGCCATTCCAAAGTTAGCATTTACCGCGAGGATATAATGCACTTAAATAGTATATGGTTTAACCGCATCCACAAACAGCACCAGAGAATGGACTCTGAGAACTGCAGAGGGGCCCTGCTCATGCAGAGGCACCCCTCACATAGAAGCCAAGCACCCTGCCCTCAGGATTGATAGGGCCTGCCTTAGGGGTGACTGATAGGTTTATATGTGTGTGCAGGAGAGATATAGGAAACCTATATCTCAGTGAGGGGTGCTAGCACCACCTCACCCAGGCTGCAGTAGCAGGCCTGTGGTGTCAGATTTAGACTGCTTCCCAGGGGTGGCATAACACATGCTGCAGCCCCTGGTAGGCCTGTGAAGTACCTATGCCCTTGGCACCTAAGGTACCATATACTAGGGCCTCATAAGGCACCACAGTATCCAATCACTAGTGCACCTAGAGTGCACTCCATGTCGTTTAGAGAGAACAGAGAGGCTGGGGCCCTGATTGGCAGGGACCCAGCCAGACTATAGCCAGAAACCAGTGCTAACATCAGAAAAAAAGTGGGGGCAACATAAGAGGCAGATCCTACTCTCCTACAAACACCATCTGAGAAATGGTATCTGCCTGAACTCAGGACACTAAAGAGAAGGTGCAAAATGTTGGAACACAAATGAAGATTGTCTAAACAGGATATGGACAGGCTGGTATATAAGGCTGAGCTGAAAAGCTACAATAATGCTATTAAGAATGTTAAGAGAACCTACTTTGTGAAGAGAATAAACGAGAACAGCAACTCACCTAAAGAGCTGTATAAAATAGTGAAAGAACTCTGCAAACCAGCAAGTATGTCACAATCCCTGCCTCCTTCAGAAGAGACCTGTAAAAGGATTAGCAAATTCTTCTCTGACAAAATCAGTGAGATATACTCTTCATTCAGTATTAAACCCCACACAGACACGACCGATCGGGAATACTTGGATCCCCACCCTGATGCCCTAGCTCGACTGGGAAGTTTCTCCCCTTTTACTGAGGAACAGGTTGCAAAGGCAATGGGGGAAGATAAATCAGGGTCTCCACTTGACCCATGCCCGTACTTCATTTTCTCTCGGATCATACCAGTATTATGCCCACATGTAACCCAACTATTCAATCAATCTTTGGATACTGCAGTTTTCCCAGAAACTTGGAAGAAGGCTATTGTGACTCCTCTGCTGAAAAAGGCAGGCACGGACGTTCGCAACCAAGCTAATTATCGGCCAATCTCCCAACTCCCTTATCTATCCAAAGTTATGGAGAAGCTGGTTAATAAACAATTATCAAACAATCTTGAAGCCAATGCATTGCTAGACCCTTCTCAAACCGGCTTCAGAGCCACCAATAGTACGGAGGCCACTCTCCTGGCTGTCCTAGACAACATAAGATCTTTAATTGATCAGGGGAAAGCTGCAGCATTGATCCTATTGGACCTGTCGGCAGCGTTCGACACTGTCTCTCATGGACTGCTGCTGAAAACCCTACACGAAAAAGGTATGCATGCCAAAGCCCTCCAGCGGTACAGCTCCTTTTTGAGCAACAGAACGCAAATTGTACAAATGGCAACGTTTTCCTCAAGCCCAAAATCTATCAGCTATGGTGTCCCGCAGGGAGCCTCCCTGAGCCCCATGCTCTTTAACGCCTATGTATCATCTCTGGCTAAAATCAGTGAGAAATGGGCTTAAACCCTGTAGTTTTAGGGGGAGACCTATCTGCAATCTCTGATGGAAGGTTTGAGCAAATAAATTCTGTTGGAATGATAGAATTCGAGAATCTCCAGATCTGCGTCAGAAGACTCAGAATAAAGGACTGACATCACTGAGCGGATGGAGCGCATATATGGGGTCTGACATCACATCTGGGATGGGACGGATCCAACACAGATCTATATGATACCACCTGCCAAAACATGAGAGAATTGCTAGCAAAATGTTTCTGGATCCATGTGCAGTAATATGTCTCCCTGTGTTTGGATCCCTACCTCAAACTACTCATCACACGCTCTTTTGTGGAAGATCCGTTACAGTTTCTACTTGACTTGGTAGGAGTGCAGAATTATCAGTACTCTTACCATCCTGTTGAACCCTAAGCCCAACAGTTATACAGGCTTACTGTAACTTTAATATCTTGTACAAGACATTCATAAATATATGTGCAATAATTCACTTCAAGGGTTTTCCCTGTTCCTTTAAAGGGTAGACTTAGTAGAATTTAACTCCAGTGTTAGAATAGAAAATTCAAAAGAGTTCATAGTTTGTTTTCATCAAAGGCACAACATTCAGAATACTTCCCTGGAAGCAGTGGGTGTTCACAAGGAAATCTAGAATGTAGAGAGGTTCTGGGGCAGCAACACGGAGCACGATTGCTTGGTAAATGACTCCATGAACCCAACAATCTGAGCTGTCTGCTGGCTCTCGCTCTTTGTGGCTTCCTGGGAGTCATAGGTGATTGCCAGAGTGCCGCCGAACAGCCCATCCCCCACGCATGCAGCTTCAGTCCACACAGCGTCAGCACTCCATGGTGAGTGATGGACTGAGAGCCTTGCTTTCATGGAAAGGAGCCTGGCACAAGCGGGTGAGCCACATTACATTGTAGGAGGTATATCCCACCTTGTAGACCAGTTGTAGGGTGAATAAGGAACTCAGCCCGGAGCCTTGATTCCTCCTACACTGCTACCCCAATGGTGTGTTACCAAATCATTAAATACCCCAGGTGGCAATTTATAGAAATACAGAAGTTCTATACACAGGCAGGCTCCACTACAAATGCTATCTATCTATCTATCTGTCTGTCTGTCTGTCTGTCTGTCTGTCTGTCTGTCTGTCTGTCTGTCTGTCTGTCTGCTTGTCTGTCTGTCTGTCTACTGTTGTAATTGTAATCTTAGAACAGAACCTTAATGCCAAGGTTCTGTTCTAAATGTCAGCTTTTGAATGAGATGGGCAGTTGGTTTGGAGGCTGGCAAGGGACAGGTCACGTCTCTTGGTGGGCTGAATAAAGAAGAACTAACTCATCTCTGGATGTCGTATTGGTTTATTTACAACACCTTTTGGCGACGATCTATGGACAGCCTCCAGTGTTCAGCCCACCTGGTTCGTGACGGTGAGACCCCGGCGTGCAGAAGCTTTAAGAAGCGCCTTCCACATTGAAAGAAAGGAGAGCCGTTG
>CAWUFW010003826.1:1512521-1515021 GCA_963921515.1 Calotriton arnoldi
CATGACCACTGTCAGCACAGGTGCTCCCCAGCCTGTCTCTGCAACTGGTCTCATTTCCAGCCCTATTGGCTCATCCCTGGCGCTCCGGGCCATTTTCATCTCACTTGAAGGCAAGGCAGCTTCCGATGGTTTTTTAAATGATCTATCACTACTGTGCTGTTAGTTCTGACACAAGGAGCCATGGGATTGTGATGGATTGTGCCCCCCAATCACAAAGTGTGTGAGACAGCCAGGTGTCGTTACCCCCATTAAAGAAGACCCATTCGTCACTAACTCCAAGTGAAGGTCAGAGCTTTATCATAGTAAAGAGCAAATACCATCAATGGAAGACAGACTCATCTCAAACATGTTCACAAAACACAGACATGTTCTGACTGGCTTTGGACTAATCACCGTTGGGAGGCTCCAGCTGCAGCAGCCTTCCTCCTTGTTCTACCTTCCCCTACTAGAAACATACGTCAGAAAAGGTCATAAACCAAAGTAAGGCGCTGTGTTACAAAAGGAGCCAAAAGTGATGGCTAGTCACTGAACTTCTACTAGAAACTGAACACACAGATTCATTCCAAGCACGTGCAGAGGTTCAGTTAAATAGGGCTTCGGCTCATGTTCCACAGACTGGAGAAGAGCTAGCTGTGTCAGGCATTGTCACAAAAGCGTGGACCCACCATACAAAGGACAATGAAATCACTTTAGCTGTTTCACCCTGCACAGTGACCCAAAACCCCAAACACTGACCACAGAACACAAGGTTGTGTGGCTCCAATACCATTAAGCATGAGTAGCATCAAGGCACCAACACCCATATACGAAGCAGAAAGTGTACAGTGCCCTAAGGCAGGGGTCTCCAAAATATATATATATATATATATATATATATATATATATATATATATATATATATATATATATATATATATATCTCGTAACGCTTCCTGTCTGCCAAATGTCGACAGACCCAGTAGGCACTGACCTCAGCCACACTCAGAATAAAGGGTCGAATAAAGTTGTTCGTGGAGTATGCAGAAAATTTATTATAAAATACACCACAAAATTAACACAGGCATAATGCCTGCCATGACGCGTTTCGCTCGTCAAAGCGAGATTATATATATATTAAAACTTTTGAGCATTAGCAAATGCACCGACAAAATAATCAATTACTTAACGGTTGATAAGAAAAGCAGGCTATTCATTTTTTTAATTAATTTTAAATACTGAGAATCTACAAATTTAAATGAAATTAGAATTTGGCCAATTTTGTAGCAAACAATAAGAAAAATAAGCACGCTCCAAGAAAGAACTTTAGTAAAACAAAGCAAAGAAATTCTAAATAAACTTGAGCCATTAATAAAAGTCGAACAAAAATAAAGTCAGTCTGCACCTTTCTAAACAACTCTGGCAATTGGAGTTTTCTGCAGCGTGGATTATCTGCGCTAGGAATTTGCGTTTTTCAAAGATCTGGCATGCACCACATTGCTGGTCCAAAATTTACAATAAAGAAGATTCAGGAGGCTCTACTGCCACCTACAGGCTGCCAAAGGAATTGGATATATATTTCTCTTTGATTATCAGAATTCCAAGTTTGAAAATCAACAGAGGGCTGGACAAAATCTTGCAGAGGGCCATTGTTTGGCGACCCCAGGCCCAAGATATGCATCACCTAGGTGCATGTGCACGTACACAAGCATCACCCACTGACACACTAGGCTGTGCGCTTATACTGAAGTTGTTCAACAAAGATGCCGCCTCACATTCCATCCTGGAGCTACCTACAGGTGCTGCTTTACAGCAGAGGGAGCTAAAAGTTGGGAGCTGTAAGTCAAAGGGTTGACTTGCTTTTACACGTGTACCCGGAAGAATGCTTAATAAACTACTTCACTGCTACAGAGCATTTCTTTTTAGGGCTGGTGTTAGCCTTTTACTAAAATTATATATATAATATACTTACTTAAAGGGGGATACAGGCAGCTCTCTTCATCCATTGGTGTGTTGTTGTGCCATCCACATTTTATTTCCACCCACTACAGCATACATCTTAGGGCACTGCACTAATGAATAGACTGTTTTTGTCATCATATACCTTCCTCACTAGATATGCCTGCCCCCACCCTTAGAGCGGCGGGTACAGGCAGAGTAACCTTGATGCTGAGATAGCATGTACCCGGTCCTGGGATTGTAACTCATCTTTGTGTATCTCCGTTGTTCACCAGCTACCAACTGGAAATTTCCAGTCTGGGCGTGTCTTTAGTGATTCTGAAAATGTACATTATACGTTACCCTCTGCAGCAATCTAAGGAGGCTGGTCAGACCGGACTCCACTCGAGTGTTCTTCTAATAAATATCTTTGGTTTGTATTCTCTACTGCATGGGTACTCACAAACTTTCTCCCGGGGGCCAAATTTACAGTGTGGTTTGTGGCCGAGGGCCGCACTGGTGGGGGCGGGGTCAGTGGGGGAGGGGGCGGGGCTAGAGCAACAAAAAAAACTGTGACCATGAGATT